>VZTL01032377.1:0-19129 GCA_013400535.1 Scopus umbretta
ATGTGATTTGGAAAAAGAAAAAACAAACTGACACGGCAAAATAACATCCAAAACTACAGGTTTAAAATGTGGGTTTCTGTGTGTTTCATTAAACCCTTTAAAAGTGGGCGCAAAAGAAGTGCCTGAGTGCTTTTAAGATTTTGTGTGCAAGCTGTCAGTATCAGGTATTAGTGAAACAGGCGGTGTTTCCCCCTATCACTTTCTGCAATGGTTTTTAACTTACGTTTGCTCCCATCAGCAGCGCAGGGAAACATTCAGGCAAAGATGTGCTTCAAGAGTAGAAGCAGCCTGGAATACGGTGGAACAGTTTGAGTGTCATTTATAAATCCTTTTAATCACATTTTTAATGAAGTACAACTGAATAGTTACAAGTTTCACAGGTTGAGGGTTTTGTGAAGCCTTCTCAGAAAAGCGGTGAGTGCCAGGCAGTTGGGCTAACCAGCTCTGCCGCTTTTAAAGAGGGACGTGCAGCTGCGTGTGACAGCACAGGAGCATCATTCTGGCCTTCTCGATATACAAATAACAAATACATAACTCTCTGGGCTGAGATCTTCCAAACCCAGCTGAGGGAGTCAGTCACACAACTCAGCTTTGACAATATTAGTCTATCAGTTGAAGGGCCAGTATTGGAGAGGGTATGTAAAAGATTTAAGGTGCGTGCTAGTAAGGAGCCATGAGGCTAATTCCTTTTCAACCAAGTTGAAATAGCACAGGCAAAAGACTGGAGCAAGGCATGAGCGATGGGAGTTAAGGCTGTTTATATTCACCTCCAACTTTGGTCCCATTACTCAAACAAAGCATCGAGAGGTTTGCACACACACCCCACCCCACCCCCACCCCACCCCTCCTTGGGATTCTTGTCAGTCTGGAGACTTGCGATAAGAAGGTGCTGCTAGGTATCGTGTTAATTAGCTCATGTGCCTTGACTTTTCTATCATTCTAAAACTACACGTTACTAGATTAACCTCTTCTTCATATTAGTAATGATGGGTTTCTAAAATGTAGCTTGACCAGATATAGGTCAAGGGAGGTATTAACTTACTAACTTGTTCTCAAATGCTGCTCTCTGCAAGTAGTTCTATGTACAGATTGTTATATATAGCCATTTTGATGAGGAAGTACAAAGGCATGGAGCTCCCAAAAAACAATTTGTGTACATCTGGGGAAAATTCTTGGTTTTTCGTTTGTCCACAGTTATAAGCATAGACATAGATTTCATGGGTATTGCCTCTGAAGCTTGCAACTTGTTTGGTCTTTCTGCAAAGACTGTTGGAAAATACATCAGATCATGGATCATTTTTTCAGCAAAATCCTGATAATGACTCCCAGTTGTTCAAAACTTCCCCTAGGCCATCAACATCTTGTATGCAATCACATTTTATGAGCTTATAGGATAGGGTTTCAGTTACTCATACAAAATAAAAGAGCATGTCTCACCTTAACTGAATTGCTATGGAGATGGGCCTCCCTAGACAAGTATCAGAAGAAACATGGATAAACTTCAGACGGTGGAGTTTCCAATTCTATACCAGCTTATACTGTGGCCAGCAAAGAGCTGATGAGGGACCCCTGTAAAGCTGTGGTTTATGTTACATTAAGACTGCACACAAACACCTCTCAGGATTCACACTGGTGCTTTACAGCCTTGGAAGAAAAGCTCTATAAATGAGCAACCTTATTGTGTATCATGCAGCTGGGTACAGTTCATCCAAACAGGGGATTGGCACATTACAGCTTTCCGAGGCTGACTAACTTTTTCTGCTTTTTAACCTGAGCGATCCGTTCTTCATTCATCTGGGTATATCAAAGGTTTACGGACAGACTTTATCATACTGACCCCACTCACACACACAAAAAAAAAAAAGGTAAAGGGCTCAGAAAATGTCCTTCTGTGCAAAGCCCAGAAACAACTGGAATTTATACAGGGAAGAATTACAGGGGAAAAAGACTGCGTCAGCCCACATCAGTCAGTGCTCCACTGACCCTTCCAGCCTCAGTCAGGCATTTCTGTGGTCATAGCTGGATTCTTCTTGTGTACTTCAAAGTCAAGGATACCCATAGCTTTTAATCCCTTCTATTTAAGCAGTAAAATGGACTACACTTCATAGCCCACTAACGTGTTGGTCAAAACATATCAATAAGGTGACCTCTCAAAGTATTAGGAACTTCCTGAATTATTCCCACAGACCCAGCTTCCATGTGGCTGTTACTGACAAGACCAAGTGGTGGGTGACTGGGGGATGACTGTTTCCAAGCCACAACAGGTTGCCAGAGAAGCAAAGAGGAAATTAGCAGCCTCTCATCCATTGGCTTTGCAAGTTATGACTACTTCCCCAAGGAAGAAACAGGGGACCATTGTGTCCTCTCAAGGCCTGCCAGTGGGCCAAAGGGAGTGGATTGGGACAGTGGTCCTACCTTTAGTGATTGCTGGGTTGGGTTTGTTTTGGGTTTGGGGGGGGTGTTTGGTTTTTTTTTCCAGAAGACATTTCCAGTAACGTATCAGGTTTAACATATGGCACTGGGGAATACACCTTCTGTTTAGTTTAAAAATTGCTGCTAAGAAAAATGCTAAGGGAAAGAGTTTCTAATTAAAAGCCGAAACAGCCAAAACACTGGATTGTAAAACAAGCTGACACACGGTGAGTTGTGCTGGCTTAAACAGACCAAGAAAAGGAACTTTCCTTCCATCCTTCTCCTCTGCTCCTTCACCCTCATGTCACCTGTATAAATGACCTTCTTTCTTAACTTGAGCCCAGTGGCATTAGGCACTATTTATGCTAGGTTCATAATTAGAGAGGGTCAGATGACTGGATACAGCTTTGTCTTGCACAAGTTTTATTTTTCCTTTTATAAAGGAACAGACGTAAGAGGAAGGGGCATGGTGCTGCACTATGCTGTGGGTAAAGTCCTATCTACTGAGAAGCTGGAAGTTTACCACAGGACAGACAGGCTCCCTAGTAATCTGGATCCTCTTCTCCTCTCTCCTTTCTCTCTCATCATCACCTCTTTTAGGTCGCCTCTCGAGTTGGAAGGAACGTCTCAGGAGTGTTGCCTATGAACCACGAGGCCCCAGTGAGCACCCACTGCTTCCCATTCACCCTGTGCTTTGAAACTGTACCATCGCCATCCTTTGCTGTGAAATTTTCTTCCTTTTTATTTCAATCCTTTTAAAACTATTCAGAACTACCCTACTAAATCATAAAACATTTTTTACTCAAAAGGCAACATTTTCTATCTCAAGTTTTAGGATAAAAATATCTACTTTCGTATGAGAATTAAATATTTTAAATTTCCAAATTAGGTGGCTGAGATGCATTGTTTTCCCCAGATGTTCTGTTTTCATATTTATCCACGTCTATTCAGCAACTGATTTTTCTTTTTCTTCCATTCATTTCTTTTTCCTCATTTCAGCAGCAATTTAGAGGAAAACAAGCGTCCTCATTCTCCACTAGCAAGTTTTAGTTAAAGAGTATTTCAATCTCTTTACAAAGGTTGTTTTTTTTTCTTCAGTGTTTTTAAACAAAGCTTCTTGAAGGTGTTTTTTTTTCCTAAGCGTGAGCCATTTCAGTTCCACAAGTTCAGTAACGCCATGTTGTTAGTAGTGGGGTGCAGAGCATACTCTTTGTTTCTTTCACTGAATAATTACACTTAAAACTGGCTAATTGGAATCAGTTAGTGGTAAGAAGTTAGTCTCAGGGGGACAACAAGAATTTGTAGAAGCTCCAGATTGTGCTAGGAACCAACATTTCCACACCTAGATCATGTCTTACCTGCTAGTTCAGCACCTCTTCCCTGAAAAATACAAGGAGCATGATAAACCCAAGGCAAGGGCTTATTTCCATTAAAATTTATTTTAAATCACATTTTGTGTTAAAATCTGTGGATAGTCTTGTTGTCCATTTAAGTCTACAATACATGTTCAGGCTTCTGGTACTGGATGTCAACGCAGACAGAGTTTAACGTGATTTGTAGAGCATCATAAGTATCCCACGCTCTTTTTGTTTCTTTCAATATCCCATTTTACAAGGAAAGAATATCGATGTTCCCTCGTGGGTCTCCTGATTTCCCTAAGCTAGACAGTCCCTCCTTATGCAAGCACACTTGTCGTGCTCTACCATCACCTGCGTCAGGCCCATTTTTGTGTCCAGTAGACACTATATGAGTATATGAATGTATTTAGTCAGCTGCACCATAACCAGTCGTACCCTCCTATGGACTCCCTGAGTTATTGTAAGGATGTATGTATGGATCTTCACTTTCCCAGTCGAAATACCTTAGGCATCTGTGACTTGCCAAATGTCCTGGGTAAGTATAAAATAGAATTTTTTTTAAGAAATGTGGCCAAAATTTAGCAGCCAAGGGAAATACAGCCTGCAACAGTCTTTCAAGAAGAATGATCTGTAAAAACAGTAATAAACATCTACAAACAGAATCACTGTGAAATTCCTCAGCCCAAATTCTGATTGATCCCAAACTTTCTCTGAATAAGGACCGCAAGGAAGAAGGTCGGCGTGTGTTTATGGTTGCTGTGTTTTTATAATTGATTCCACCAAAGCGCTTTGGTACATGCTGAAACGTGGCTTTCTTTGGGTTAGCCTTTAAAATGGAGCAAGTGCTGAAGGGGAATCCTAAATGGGGGGGGATAAACTACGAAAGGGTAGAGGAGGTGAGCTGAATGGGCAGGGGCACTTACTTCAGTGCTTATCTTGTCCAAAATTTGCCTGGTTTTGCTTTTACTGGGATCCTGAGGAATAGATGCTTTTACTTCCTCAAGCAATGAATAATGTGAACCAATCGAATGAGGTCTTTGAATGTAGAATACCAGATATTGATTTTTTTATTAAAAAACAGAAACTGTTTGCCGTGATAAAACTGTTCTGAATGCATCAGCAGCACTTAAACTTTAACCAATGTTTAAAATACATGAAAATATCCTCCCTAGTCATTCTAGATTCCAGTCTTTCAAGCTACACATGGGTCACTTTTGATTTCCAGGGTGGTTGCAAAGTTGCAATTTCATTAAGCATCAAAATACATCATCAATATGTCTGATCCTTTGGTGGGTCCCGGAGCACACTACCAGGTATTCTGTAATACTGCTCACCTCACAGATAAATACTTCAGAATCACTGTAAGGATTTTTTTTTTTTTCCTTAATGCATTGATACTATTTTAAGTTTGTCTCTGCAAGTAAACTCCTGCCCCCTATCGCCCTTAATAGTACTGATTCCATAGGCACACATTTCAGAAGAAATGAAAATACTATAGCTAGTCTGGTTACAAAGGTCCAGAAATTACTCTTGACACAATTTATTTAACTATGTCATAAGGTTCAGGTCAGCAGTCTACAGAATAGTCATGGCTGCTACTTTCTTGTTAGAAAAGTTAAACTGACCACTCACTTGTAACTTGGATCTCTAAAGGAGTTTCATGATTAAGATGTTTTTGGTGAGAATTCATACTCATTATCAAAGTGGCAAGACTTAACTCCTGCTGGTATAAAATTCTTGATCACAGAACCGTACTATTTCAAATAATTTGTTTATGAAATTAGACCAGAGCACTCAACAGCAAAGGCACAAAAATTAAGCAATCAAAACACACCAGTAGAAAACTTATTCACATCACAGACAATAAATAATTCCTTGTGTCATATCTCTTACCAACATGACTAATAACTGAAAAGAAGATTTCAGCTTTTAGTTCATTTAAATTCCTTTATTCCTTGGAGAAGAAAATTAATTAACTACATTTTGATCACAATTATCCTCCTTGAGATTCTGGAACTGTGATAAGTAGACGACCTACGTCTCGTTCATTCTCTTTAAAACTTAACTTTTGATGTGGGATGGGGGCAATGAACCATCTTTGCTGCTATAGAGCTTTAAGGCTTTTCACAAAATAAAATTTAACTGACAATAAAGGAAGCATGCTCCTAATTAAAATAATATTGATTCAGCATATGGTATTTTGCCTTTGGTTTTCACTTTTTATTAGCCAAGTTGTCATTTTTCTCTTTAGTGCCACCTTGTGGGTCAGCCAGTTATAAAAGCACACCCATCTCTGGCTGCACTCAAAATAGTCAGGATCTGGCATTCAGAGCATCATGGGGAAGGGGGGAGGTTGTGTTTTGGGGAGTTGGGGCGTCTTTTTTTAAGAAAAAAAGCAATAATGTATGAAGAAAATGTTTGCTATACATTTATAATAGGTATGCAAGAAGACAGAACAATCTCTCTGGGACAGAAAGTAATGGGATCTACAGAAAAAAAAATCAATGCTCATTTACAGGATAATCATCAAACTTATCTCAGAAAATGTAAGTGGCAAGCTCTGGATTGTGTGATTTTTGCCACAAGAAAAATGCTTCTGTATCTTACTGCCATTAGTTTTGCAACAGCTTTTCATGAGAAGTAAAGCTAGATAATTGTAAACTCCCACTAATCCCACTTTCAGAAAAGATGAATGATCAGATGCAACATCATAGCGTACCTGCTTGTGAAATTCAGGGTGGATTTGCACACAGCAGCTTCAGATTCTGCTGATGATAAAGGACAGACATTCAAAAAAGTATATAAAAAATTAGAAGTGTCAGGGGACATATGTACTGCAAAGGACATTCAGATCGAGACTTAGCTGGAGTCTGGTCACAATACGTGTTCCCTAATACAGCACTAATAACTCAGCTGGCCCCTAACCTTACAGAACTGAACAAACGCGTCCTTGTACATTACTGGGAGGACCTGTGGACAGTGGAATTACGTTGTTTGTCTTCTTGAATGGAGCAGAGAGAATGTTTCCGATGTTTCTAATTTTTGAAGAGCCCTTTTCGTGACCTTTATTAACCCTATTCACTGCTTTTCTTAATGCAAACAACTTTGGAAGCTGTAGGAAAAAAAGTTTTTGTACGTTATAAGCCCCCAAACAAAACATCATCTTCATTTTATTCTACATACACATTAAAAGCAACAAAACAGTTTCAGTTTACAAATTCTGGTTTTTAGCTAGCCAGCTCCTTTGCATTCTCTCTTACTAAATATAGACTTATAATGGAAAATAAGTAATCCCTGAAACTCTTCTTAAACCAAATCAAGTAGTCCTATACCAGGCAATCTCATTGGTAAGGAGAGGGGTCATTTTAAATAGTACCTCTTGGGTTTTACTGAAATTAGATTTCATCCTGAAGACATATGATCAGAACAAATGACAGAGAATATAACACAGTGGAAAATGCAGTTTCCCCATGATCAGATATAGGTATTATTTAGACAGAAAGAGACTAGGGAGCTGCACAGGAGTACATGCCACAGCAGGCATTGAAGTTCAGTGAAATTTCCCAAGGATGAAAAGCCCAGTAAACTCCTCTGCATAGACACCCTACCAGCAAGTAGGTAAGTGTCCAGCAGTTTCTCCAAGCCTCAGTTAAGTTCAAACACGGTAACTTCAGCTCAAGCAAACAGAATCAAGTAGGATGGTCCAACAGACAGCTCACTAGCCGAGACTGCAGAAAACTCAGCAACTGACTTCCCAGTACAGTCACAGCCTTCTTCCAAAGCCCCTGTCTTCCTATACCCCTTTGCTAGCTTTATCCCTCCAAACAGTGGAAAAGCCTTTGGGGAAAAGAGCAATTAATGACTGTATGGTGTTTGGATGCTACACCCCATGGAAATATGGAGATAGCAATGGCTGGCACGACTGATGACATTCCAAAATTTGCTGTGAGCTGAACAGCCACCCACTGCAAAACACTGATGGGCAAATGCTTCTCTGCTGAGAAGGCAGAAGGGAGGGAAAGTAGTTGCAATAAGGTTGCGTGGAGAATGACAGACAACAAGTGAGAGAGCTTTCACCCTGTGCTCACATCTTAGGAGTCACTCAGGGTACAGCTATAGAGACAGGTGTCTCTGCGTGACTCCACTGTGCATCAGTTATTCTTATCACTCTTTGCCCACCTTTTCCCACCCAAACCTTCACATAGACCAGACAATGATCAGTTACGAGGTACTTCTGCGTATTTACCAGCACCAGAAGACATGCACTGGCAATCTGCCTGTCTGAAAGTTGCACTTGCTAGGCTGAGGAGTGGCCATGTGCTTAAAAATGGGCTTTGAATATTTGTTTGTTTGGGTTGTTTGGGGGTTTTTTGTTTGTTTGGGTTTTGGGTTTGGGTTTTTTTGTTGGTTTTTTTGGTGTTTTGGTTTTGTGGGGTTTTTTTTACACTTTTGAAATCCTGAAATGCTTCAAAAGCATCAGATGAAGTTTAAGAGGGGAGAGCAAGTGTAAAATACTCTAAAGAACAAAGTAAAAGGGTACCCAGGATTGCAACCATTGTTCATACAGAAGGTCCTTGTCTTGTTTCTTGTGAAATACTTACCAGAAAAGGGTTCTGTTTTCTGTGAGGGGTTTTTAGCCTCTGCTGCATCAGAAACATAACTGCACCAGAAGCTATGCTTATGCTTAGCCTCCTACCAACCACATCAAGCACGAGGCCTCCCCAGCCCCAAGCTGGTTGGCAGTCCCACCATCTCATGGGCAGCAACTTTCACCACTAACCATGTCTCAAGAGTCAGCCAGTGATGGAGTCATTAGGAGTTTAACTATCTTGCCTGCCCCACTCCTCAGACAGACATTTACCCATGTACCTCCTTTCCTGAAGAAGCTGCTCAATTTGCTTTTGAAAAGGTACGTATATAAATAATTTCACATGTCTAGGGTTTTATTCCTATTTGAAATGCAAGCTCTCCAGAGCCCAGGCAATTCCAATTTTAACCCTATATGCATATGCAGATGGCAGACTTGATTTTCCTAGACTGCAGGATAGAGAAGACTAGCAGTGTCACCCTGCTTCAGTAAACACCAGAGCCTTGTTTTTGCAGTATTTTTAGTTACACTGAACAGTAAGTAACTGTATACCTATATAGCAGAGCATCACCTGGAAGAGCTGTGATCCAGCTGGGTTGAAGGAGTTTAGCTGCTTTAAACACCGTGCTGTTCAGACTGCTCAAACATGTTTTTCAGCAAGATCACTTGTGTGACACCAAGTGCCACACAGTGCTGCTGTTAGAGGTAGCCTTAGGGTCTCTGCACAGCACTGAGCTGTACTGCACAGACAAATCCCACCAAGGCAGCAGAAGCCTTCTCTGAGCAGCAGAAGCCTATTGCATGTGCTTGCAATGAAGTCAAGCACCCCCATTGCGTGCCACCCTCTCCAACCGTAAGAGAGCCAGTCCCCACAGATTAACAAACAGCTCAAAATCACACCCTGTAGATGCAAGGGGTTCCAAACTCAGCTACAACCCCCTACCCTAACTTCAGACACTCTAGCCCAGCCCACTCAGGTGGGAGCAGGGATGACCAGAGACATTCTTTCCTGCCAGCTCTAGAACAAGCAATAGTAGATCATCCTTCCCTATCTCTCACTCGTCCTTTGCAGCTGCCTAGCTCCCTGCTTGGCAGTTTTCCCGTCCACGTTGCTTTTTCCACTACTCCTCTCAGCCTGCATCTCTGAAGCCTCTCCAGGGCAGCCTGCAGCCTTACCACCTGCTGCCCCAGGATGCCCAGGCAGCCGTCTCTTACAGCAGCTGGTTCAAATCTGCAGCTTGATCTCAGCTAGGTGAGGTAATTAAGCCATTCATTAACCCTCCCTGAGCTGTGGGCAGGCAGAATGTATTTACCCCATCCCAGTAACTGAGGGCAGTAGTAGCATCTGTAGGTTGTCATCCTGCATATGGACCAGCGCTAAGGAGCCCAGGTGCCAATGGGCTTTACAGGCACATCTTTATCAACAGCAGAAGGAAAGTTAAATCTGAGTGAGATTTTGGAAGGAGTGTGCTCTCTTTATGAATATCCTTTTGTCCTCCCCTCCTTCCCAAAGCTCATGCTTTTTGCTTCAACCACTTCATCCTGCTTTAATTCCCCTGTCAATCCCCAGACGTCTCACCTCGGTTTTAGTCTCCATTCCTCAGGCTCCTCATTGCAGCATCAATCTCCTGGAACACCTCTGTGCTGAAAATCATGACGTGACATTTACAAATAAGATTTTTATATGAGATTTCCAATAAGGTCTCAGATCTCACCATGAGGACCTAACAGTCTTTGTACAGCTAAAATATAGCAAAGCAAAATTTTTTTCTGTGGTTTTGATTCTGAAATGCATCACAGCAGAGGACAGTTTAAATATAGGCAGAAAACACTGCTCAGTTGTAAAGCCTCTCAGAATTAACTTTCTCAAAAAATGTCTTTAAGGCTGACAAATCATGTGGAAGGTCTTTTCCCAAAGGAGAATTTTTCTTGGATTCATTTAGTAGTTGAAGGTTGTGTCATATGTCACTGGAACGGTAATTTTTCCTAGTTTATGAAAAATGCCTTGAATTTGACTTTGCTGTCACAGGGGAATAATGATATCTATACAGGTAATAAACTGGCACACAGAGATTGTTGTTGGTAGTTTTGCAAGAAGTATACAATTTTATAGAGGATGATAGGAAGTAACAGGGTGAATTAATATCAAACATGCAATTTATTTATATAGTGTCTGACTCAGGTTTCCAGCATTTTTAATATTCTTTTAAATATTAATATTTAAAGCATAACAAACACAAGATCATTTTAGAGGAGCTAATCTACAGCTCTGTAAATTCAGTAAGCGATGGCTATTAATGTTCTCTTTTGTCTTCCAGACAGAAAATCAAAGCTATTTAAATTAAAGGATGCGTATAAAATCAATGTATGTTGATAAGGTGTGCACATTAACGATAATGTTTGCAAACATTCTCTGTAACTTGTGTATGTGATCTTCTCTTTCCAGATAGATGGCCACATTAGTCGGCATCATCAAGAGTTTCTTAAACTAATTTTTTCCTTTGTTTTCTTTAAATAATTAATTTTTAAGCCTGTATAGTAGAAGTCTAGGGTAGGCTATAGCGGCATGGGTGTTATGGTGGCACAACCACGTGTGCTTTCAGACAGGTAGGATATACCTATACAGCCTGTTTGGCCCAGGCTGAGGCTGGTGGCCGAGGAAGCCTCCTGATTCATGGTGCTGAGCCCAAATTTGGACACGGGCAAACTCCGCAGCTGGGGCCAGCCAGCCCTGGCCCCACAGCCAGGCAGTGACTGCTGCCAGCTCCTGCCTGCCAGCTGAGACACCCACCCACCCAGGGGCTGCTTCCCCCCGCAGTGGCCCCAGGGGGTTGATCACAACCATGGGGTCAATCACCAGATGGTTGGGTCATAGGGTGGCAAGCCAGGTCCCCACAGCTTTGCTGGAGGCAGTCATTCATGTGCCGTGCAAGTCCCATGGCAAAAGCACCAGAGATCTCATTTCCTGAGCTGGTTTGAGTCCAGGGTGAGGAAAGCCAAGCAACAGTTGCTGGCTGGGTGGAAAACAGGCAAGCAAGAGCACAAACGTAGGCTGAGGCTATGATCAAACGTGCAAAGTAGGCTTAGCTTTAGCTTAGGAAGTGATTATCAAAATCCTATGTGACATACTGAACACGCAGCTTTGGCTCATGACAGCTGCAGTAGAGATTTAACGATCTAAAACAAAGCAAGAATAAACTGGTGGTTTGTTTTTTTTTTAATTATCTATCCATTCAGCATGACCACACTTGCACCCACATCATCTAATTAAAACCAGTTAGAGAATTATCCATGTAACTGCTACTCATTTCACGTGGAGTGGTCTAGCTAAACCTTGTAGCTGGCTCTGTAAGCCTCAGCCTTAATATTTATATTTAGCAGTGGTCTATTCAGGTGTAAAATTCCCTGCACACCAACTTGCAACCAGTTCAGAGGCCAGAGACTTTCAATACAGAACATTTATCCCTTGGTCCCCTGCTATCACAAACCTCCTGAAAGGGATGAAAATGGAGTGAGATGGCCTTTTGCCCACTGGTAAGTCATTGAGTCAGAAGGAATCTCAAGTATCTTGGGAAACCACCTTGGCAGAATCAAAGGAGAGGACGTGCAAGGCGTTGTTGCTCAAGAAAAGGAGCTTCGTTGGCTGTGGGGAATGGCACCGCAGGATGTAATTACTGGGACTGTACACAAAAAGGCACAGGGACTGTGGTAGCTCCCTGGAGCAGGAACATCTCAGCAGGTTTTGTGGAGGGCTCCAGCCAAAACATATAGAAGCTAAACACATCAGATAACCTTACTTACGTGAAGAACCTGTTTTTTCAGCTTCTGCATGAGCTGAAGTCCTTTTTTCTCCAAAGGAAATGTTTCCCAATTAAAAACCACCAGAACGGATCTCCTGAAAAGCTTTCTTCATATGAATAATTCCACCTTAAGAAAACCATGAAAGATCTATTAATCTGTGGTCATATGTTGGCAACCATCACTAGAAACATCTGAAACGCAATATATATATTTTTGGTGAGATATGCAGGAACAAAGACCTGTGCTCCATTGTCATCACTAAAGCTTAAGAATTTTATTTCTGGGATAACCAGGAATTCCCCATTGTCTCCTGAACTTGAGCCCAGACACACCGGCAAAATACCGGATCTCGCTTTCAAGGTGCCACTTTAAAAAAGACCAATTGACAGGAAAGTTGAATCAGCCTTTCTCTCCTTGGCAAGGCGCCTAATGAGGTACAGAAAAAAAGGGATATACCTGTTTAGAAGCCAGCTGAGCCAAAAGGCTTTTTACAGAAATAGAAGGGGATGCTCAGTAAGAATGAGAACCTGAATCATTATTGTCAGGAGCTTGACTGGGTGCCAGGAACAGGGGCACAATGGGAAAGTCGCAGCCGCATAATCAATGCCACATCTAAGGCATACCACAGGCTGCGGTTTATTTTATTGTTATCTTCTTGTACTACCTCCCCAAACTGAGGATAACTGTAATAATCATCATCTAAAAGGGTATTTTACCCAGTGCCAAATATTGAAAATAATTTCTTGCAAATGGCTTCTTGCTCAATAAAAATTAATTAAAGGAATTATATAAAAAATGTATTTTGGGGGAGATGCTCAAAGCAATGAAAAAAAAAACCACCTATCCTTTTAGACAGATTCTGTTGACAATAATCCTGAACACCACAGTTTCCAGTGGATGCGAGCCTTGTCACTTACACAGTAGCCACTATATTAAGTTACAGATTTGCCCATCGTGTGTTAATATGTATTCCTATGGCAGATGAAAAGTTCAAAATCAATTTGAGCTTTGCCAGTGGCTCCAAAATGAAGTCATGCACAGAACTTCATATAATGACATTTAAAATGTGCACAGATGCACCCATCTCACATACACTTTAAATCTCGTATTTAAAAGGAATTGAGTGAAAGTATGAACTATTTCATACATTTTCCCAAGACTGCTGCAGGAAATAGTGGACAGTTTAAAGTGAAAACAAAATTATTATATGTCTGTCTTCACAAACCAGGAAATTATTCACATTATGTGACACCATGATGCTCTCTATGGGCAAAGCAAAATTGTTGTAATGATAATTGTATTTAGCATTCAATTACAATTCGTGTGCTTCTTACTCTGAGTAGAAAGTATAAAAGGATATTTTTGGGGAGGAGGGAGAAGAAGGGAGAATCAGACTGTGTCAGATTTAGTATATATAAAGGATTTAATATAAAATGGTTCCAGTATTGGTTAGGACTACTTGGAGCTGTTGTATGCATGTATGTAAGTTAATAATACTAAGGAAAAAGAAAGCAAACCAGTAGTACCATTCACTTTTTCTTTTCATGAATTGAAGTATTTCCTCTCCTCTGCCTTTGTAGTTGGTCCTTCATACACTTTTTCTGAATATCTGAGTGGATTATCCATTTCCATTAATTTTCTAATTTTATCTGTCAAATATACTCTCCAATTTCCTTAACTTTTTAATAAGACTATGCATGAAAATACATCTCGCTGGAAATTGCTTTTGGAGGATGCTATAATAGATGATTGTCAGGTATATTATATGAAGAAGGCTTTGTTTATTTCTCCATGTAAACTGACACAATTAGGATACTATAAATTAGAATGTAATTCATGTCCTGTGTTTCCTGAGGTCCTCTGAAGGAGCTGAACACTGTTTAAGTCATTACTTCCTCCTAAATATGGCATCTGCTATTTTTTTTTCTGAAGCAAGCTATTATACGTTGACTATGGAAAATATTTTACAGGACAAGTATTTTCCTCTCAACAGGCTTAAACCTTATTAGCCTTTTGTAATGGTCTTTTCTAAAGGATAATTAATGTGTGATCAGCAACTGCTCTGAGGGAGCTGGACAGTGTTTTTAATGTATAACTAAATTGCATAAAATACCCTTTATCTTTGTGAGCAGGTTTCTCATCGGTGTGTGTTTCATTAGCTGTCAGCACCCCGGACATGTCAGCTGGCCATTGATCATCCTCTGGAAAGGACCATCTGAAGCATTTAAGATGGAGAACTTCTTAACCAAGCTGGTTTTGAAATCCAAAATAGTGATTATGCAACTCTTCTCCATTTCAGCAGTAATGAGACACAAAGAGCCAGAAACTGGGCTGAACCACCCTTGAGTGGTAGAAGGGACACGTGACACTAATGAAAAAGCCTTTCTGTGTAGCTGCTTGGTCCAAAACTTTGTGGGTTGGATGAGACATTGTAAACTGATCGTGGTCACGTTGCTCTGGGAATTGGTTTTGTAGGTGTGGTGTGGTTATAGGGGGGCAAGCGTGAATCATGCAGCTGAACTCATCAAAGTGCACAAGGAGTTCACCCAGCTCAGTGTTTCGTCTGGTCGATGAGGAGCAAAGATCAAAACTGTCCTCAGCACAACTGACTCCCAGGTCAGGTGTTTGGAAAATGGATGACATCCTATGGAGCACAACCCTGCTCGTTCAGCTACCAAAGCCTCATGTGCCTCTGACAGAGTACAGGGACTTACTCTTTGCTTTGCTTTTGTGACTCCAATCCACAGAGCTGGAAGAAAATTGATAGTAGGTTCCTTTTACTTTTCAGAAGAAAAGTCTACATAATTACGTTGGTATCCTTGAAAAATAATACCTCACTGTTACAAACTATTTCAGAAATCTGAGGTTTTGAGCCAATGCCAATGCTGGACTTTTAAAACACCCACACCCACCTACCTTCTTCTCTGCTTGATACAGTGGCTGCAAAGCAGTGTGGGAAGATAGAAACAACCGCTATTTACTTTGCTTACTCTTAATTGATTTTTTCCTCCTCCTTTATTCTCTCTCTCCTTCAAATGAGTCTTTTATGATTCTAGGATATGATAAGCCACTTTTACAACTTTAAACCATCTCACTACTACATTCTTTTTTTTCTCTTCTTTTGTAATATATATTACACAAGTAATGTGCATCACAGAATATTAGACGGTTCTCTGTTTCGTTGCTAGGTTTAAGAATGATATACTTTTTCAATTTATTTTCAATAAAAGTTAGAAAATGACAGCTATATTTGTTTTTTACTATGTGAAGTGAATGATAATGGTTTACCAGCTGATTTTTTTATTTCTGTTCTTTCCACACTATGCTACATTACTTGTAAAATATTAGTCAGGTTTAGCTTGGAAGAACTAGATTTGACTGTAACAAGTCCTTTGCTTTTGAAATTCTAAAATATATAAATAAATATATAAATAAATAAGGGTAATGTCTTTACAAAAGGCTTAAGTCTACACAGGGTTATCCTAACTATTCCTTACAAATCTCTGAGAGTAAGGATGCAGAGAAAGGGATGCTTTGCAGGAGTTCCAGGATTACAGACAGGTTGCTCATCTTTCTTCAGATCTGTAGACATGATTAAAAGGAGGTAAACTGTTTCTTTTATGCTTAAGAAATGGTTTAGAATTTTCTTTGTAAATGCCTTTGATAGTTGGACTAGATGATCTCAGAGGTCTTTTCCAACCTTAATGATTCTATGATTCTATGCCTTAATTTCAATGAAAATTATCTAAAAGGATTTAGTCATTAAAAAAAAAAGTATAAAATTTATAAAACAACTCTGTAATATGTGGGCTGAGAGAAGAGGGTGTGAGGAGACTGAGGAGGGACATTACAATTACTTGTCAAAAACACTTCCTGCACAGTTATGTTCCTTCTCATAGGACAAGACCAAAGTTACTTCTCTTCAACAGCTCTTTCAGAAGAGGTGTTGATGTCAAAGGAGATACAGTCAAACCCATGGGTTTGTCACAATAGTGGTACTGGTACTGGCTTAGCAATGTTGTCATCTCTGTGCCCGTGGGACTCTGGCCTGGGTACCCAAAAGGAAACTTAAGTGCAGCCTACATGCTTAAACTCAAACCTGTGATGCTAAAAGCTTCACTAAAACAGGTATCTTCCTGAAAAAGATTCAGATCCCTATCTCCCAAAATAAATGATAACATAACACTCTCTCCTTGCATATGGAGATGTGGCTTTGAATCCCATGGGAAGAAAGGGAAACAGAGGGTCAACATCTTGGCTGGAGGCTCTACCCACTGGGCTATAAAATGCAGAGTTGACCTGGTTTTAAGAAAAATAATGATTGAAAGAGCCATGTGATGTAAGATAACATGCCATTTGGTCTCCCCTGTCCTCCACATTTCTTTACTAGCTAACTCCACACTCTGACCTATTTCTCATGAGGTAGGTTTCGAGGTTTTAGCCTTTTTATAGTAGAGTAGCCTGAGCATCTGTCCAGAGCATTTGTGTACATAGGCATTTGCAAAAAGGGAGGTATTAACTGTTACCTACTAGACTCACGGTAATTTCAAGTCACATGACAATACTTTTTTCCTTACCTGTTTTCTGCTTATCACTAAGTGGTTACACATAAATTTATGTCAACTCCTTAGCACTTCCATGACTTAAAAGCTGGTGAGCAGTGCTGATCCCTCTTTACCATTAGTTATCCCCTCATCCAGCTGACAATGTGGTTCAGTTTAAAAATGTGGAGGGCTTTCTGCTCACTACTGAGTCTAATGAATAGTCTGAACAACAAACTCATGCTCAGATATCTCAAACATTTATTTTCAGGCTTAAATGGAATTGTAACTAAACACTTAAAATCATTCTCAAATATGTAAATAAAGCACAGGGATTACTCTGTAAGTATGAGGTCATGGCAATACTCTTTGAGTGATGATATAAACATCGTTCATGTGATGTAATAACATACAAAAAAGGATTTTATTAGAAGCAAGGTATGATCTGAAAATCATACCTGTTACTGAAGCACCACGTGTCACTACTTACAGTATGTTTTCTAGCCTAAAAAGTAACTTTTTAGAACTTCTACCATAAAGGCTCCACATTCACATCCCACATGTTGACAACTGTCAGCTCAAATCTGCTGAAGTCCCAGAGAAAAGATATTTTCTGCTAATGGGCAATCCTGCAAAGTGGATCTGGTAGCAGAAAGCTGGCTCCACGCATCTGACTTCATGCATCACCAGCAACAAGCACGCTGCAGCCTGAGCTCAGGCAGTTTCCATGCTGACGAAGCACAAACCGGAGAGAACCTGGCTCACGCTTCCACGGTAATGGTGGTTCTTCAGCAGTAATAGACAGAAAAAGTAGCAAACATATATTTTAGTCAGGAGTCATCATTTATGACTGAATACACAAGGGGAGAAGGTCAGTTGGTTACATTATCCCCTTTGTTCAAAGCGACTTTTCACAGCTGAGGCAAAGCATTTCAGGACTAGCTAGAGCATTCAAATACCTCCAAGCCTGCTTATTCAGGTAAAGACTTCTGCTAGAAAACCCAGAGCTACACCGTAGGAGGCAGGACTGTTGAGAAGAGGGATGGAGGTAAGGGGCAGGCTAGGGCTACATGACAGCAGCTGACTGCCATGGCTGAATGCTTCCAGGTCCTTCTTCCCCAGAGCTGACTTATAGGGGCTTTCCTCGCTGCAGGTGGCTGCTCATCTCCTGAAGCCTCAGCAAGGCACTTAGGGCAGCTGAGGCTTTGAATCTAGACCTGCGACAGGATCTATGACGTCCTGGGCCTGGCAGGACTGAGTGGCACAGCTGGTGCCCAGAAAGACGCATGCTGATAGCTGCTGTACATTTTTTAGGATGCCATTGTCTCTCTTGTTGTGGTGCAAAAAGACCTGCCTGTGAGAGGAGAGTGAACTCCACAGGTTGCGGTTTCCTCTGCTGTCATTTTCTTCAGTCAACAAACTGATTTAAACCAAGCGTGGATCTGGAGCTAAACAAGAGCCCCCACAGTCTGATTCTCATAAATGTTTAAGGACACTTTGTACCACTCCGTCAGCTTAAAAGGGCCTTGTAGACTTAGTAAACTATTTTTGCATTCACTGTAATGCTTTTGATATTCCTTATATGGAGTAAAGCAGCATTCATATAAATAAGAGTCAAGACCTGAAATGCAGTTGTTCAAAATTTCTACAGAGAGAAAGCAGAAGTACTTAACAATGATCCCATCCCACAAGATAATCCCACAGCTATGCAATTACCTTACCGCTTACGATAAAAAATGCTACCATAGTTGCAGCAGTAATTAGTAAGTCAATGAAAAAGTAAAGTATATTATCATGAAGAGTTATTAGTATATATGTCTGGTGCAAAGGTTGGCTTGAGTTTGGCTTCATCTTTAGTCAGTTCGAAGATTATGGAATTTTCACCTACATTAATTTTTAAGTAAGAAGCAGTAAACAATGGTGAGAACTGTAAAGTTACCTGATCTTTTTGAATAGAGGTACTGCACACACTGGGAGAAGCAAACCCCTAGGTACAACCCTATGCTGTGCTTCCAACTTTTGAGGACATGTCCTCTGCACTGGGAGTACAGCAATTTTTTTTTTTTTTTGCTGG
The DNA here is from genome assembly GCA_013400535.1 of Scopus umbretta. Taxonomy (NCBI): domain Eukaryota; kingdom Metazoa; phylum Chordata; class Aves; order Pelecaniformes; family Scopidae; genus Scopus; species Scopus umbretta. The sequence continues at coordinate 18,775 of VZTL01032377.1, forward strand.
GGAATGGCAGGAAAACCTCAATCAACCATTATCGACAGTAAGTCAACGGTATGGTTTGACTGGTAAGAGCCTCACAAAAATATTGACTGTCAGTCAAGAAATATGTGCTAGAAACTGTGCTAGCAAAATCCCTTTTTCACCACCACAGGCCTGATTCATGTCCTTTCAGGGACATGGTGTGAGATGGGATATACGAGGAGGGGGGATACAAGAGGAGTGCAAATTTGGCACATATCCCTTTCAGGTGTCCTTTACATTCCCAAAACAGTGTAAGAAGGACTTCAGGGAGTATTTACAGGAGCTGCCAATGCTGTTCTCCCTCCAAGACCTCTGCAGACCTTGGAGAGAGGGAGGT
>VZTL01032377.1:19184-71192 GCA_013400535.1 Scopus umbretta
CCCCAAAGGCTGGTGATCTCTCTGACCTGCCCCCTGGAGCAGCCTGTTTCACCCACGGACCTTGAGCAGGAGCTGGGGACCATTAGCCCTGGCAGGCTGACGATGACTGCCACGAGTGTCCTGTAATGTGAGCAAATCCCAGCGCATAGAATGAAGAAACCAGAGAATCAGACTGGAGATCCAAATTCCAGTCATGCTCCCAGCCCAAATTAACCACAGTGGCCACTGCACAGATATAATAATTGAAGAATAAGCTGCATAAATATAAAGGTGTGTGATTTTTATATTTGCTGTTTTAAAAACCAGTGATAGTCACACAGCGAGGAAAATGCTGCATTTTCTGAGTCATCAGCCCCCTTTATGAGATACATTTTGGACTGTATATCACTGTATTGCAAGAGAAAGTATTTCAATAAGATTAATTAGCTGATGTTTGTAAAACGTTTTGAATCTGGGAAGCACCATATAAATGTAAGCTATTATTATTGTTATTTATTAGAAGGGAGATGCAAATTCTCTCTAAATGTTGACTAAAGCCTTGCAATTTTTATGGTCACAACTTTGTCAAAAAGATTTTTATCTTCCTAGCAGCAATGTGCTGCCAAAGATGTTGAGCCTTAAATCAACAGCTGTTATACCTCAAGCAAGTTATGAATTTTCCTTGATTTACTGCAGGGTTTTTTTTATTATTTTTCTTTTTAGGGATGGGGGGGAGAAGGATGTGCTTTTGCAAACATGTAACATAAGGCCAAGAGTTCCTCAGAGGAAAACCATATCCACCCCCAGTGAAGCTGCTAAATCCACGTTCAGGCACTCAGCGAATGACCTGGTTTTCATCACACAGAGGAGGTAGCAATTTCCCCTGAATACACTGGGAGCTGCTCTGGGAGCACGCACCCTTAACAACATCACTTATTTGCTTGTCTAGGTCTGGCCACAGGATCCTCCATTTAGATACCAGCTAGGTTGTTTTTTATTTGGTTTTGTCTGTTTGTGGTTACCTGTTTATTTGCTTTAAACCCTGGTCCATCATAAAGCAAGAACTGTGCAAATATCAAGGGAGCCTGAGTTATTCAACAGAGTCCCTGAAGGGGAAAGGGAGCTCCCTTCCAGCTTCCCCAGAGCTCTGCTAATTATCCCACATCGTAAGAATTCTGAAGGGAAACCCTGAGGGGAGTTGTCAGCAGCATTTTTATACCCTTTTAACCTGATGCTGACAGCAAGACATGTGCAAGCCAAGGACAGATTATCTTGGGCTTGAATACAAACAGGATTAGAACCCTCCTTCTTTCGGATTCCCCTTCAGAGTGTCAGCATGAGCAATATGTTGACTGGAAACTGAGGCCACTTGTGTGAATGAAAGCTATTCTCTCCAGCACTGCTATTGAAAAAGCACCTGGAAGAAGCAAAGGATGAAATTTGGGCTATTCATACACTAAGATCACTTGGAGAGGAGTTCTGGGAAGCCCTGACTCTCCTGTAGCCGATGGGAGTGTTGCACATTTTCCATATGCAAGCCTACGGCCTACCCTTGCAATTATGCACTTCGATCAGGAAAGTTTGAAAACACTAGCTTTTTACGCATCTGCAGCGTGGCATTGTTTCCAAGGAAAGAAGGTGTATATTGCACATGTTCTTCTCTATCCTGGCTGGTATTCTGTGTAACAAACGTTTCTGCCCAGCAGTTCACTTTAAGGACATCAGTGCAGAACTCGTCCAGACTATTGCTGTAACAGGTTTGCTCACTGAGAGGGCCACATCTATTCCAAAAGTCAGCCAATTTCACCATCTTATCAGTGAAATATGTATTTTTCTTCTCTTAGGACATCCAATGTTGGGAGCATGTGTACACCTCTCCCTTCTTCTGCCTGCCTTCACAACACATGGGTCCACCAGGAGTTCCAGCTCCTACTAAGGGAATCCTCTGCAGACCCATGGTCACGTCAATCATGACCCAAAGCTCCGGGAATCCTAACAAGGCCCCTGCCTACAACTGAGTGCACGTTACAGTTACATACTTACAGCAGATACTGTCAGCAGGTTATTGCGACAATTGTTTTGGGCCAAACCCTGCCAATTTCTTCATATGGAAAACTCCAACTCAGCAGACAGTGAAGTGCAGTTATAGGGTTGGGCAGAAGAGGATTGAAAACCTGCTGGTTTTTAAATAGGACTCTATGACTATGTGGGTCAACCAGACATCCCCCATGGGAGAGAAGAAGGTGGCAATAAGAAATTCAGGAGTCTCATGGGGATCCTACTTGCTTCTCCCACCCCACAGTACAAACTCCTCATCCACAGAGACCTCCTCTACCAGTTCTTGAATTTGGCCCATAAATTGGACTTCAAAGCATACATACAACAAATGTGGACTTCAAAATTGTGTTTCCTTATTTATGTTGCCTGTGTACAGCAGCAGTGGTATTTCAGGACAGACGTTTTTTTTTTTTTCAAAAAATAGGTATCTTTTAATTAAATCCCGCAGTAAATAATGATATTTGTACTGCAGAGCTGTCAAATATTTCATTAAAAAATCAACCTAAAATAAACACTTATATTAAAAACGTTGTATTTTTTTCTTAGCTCCAGTTTGTATCTACAGCCATACTGAAAGACATCAATATTTCTCTCTGACACGTATTTGGCTGAGAGGGCAATATTTTGCTCTAAGTGTTTTCCACTAAACATTGTGACAAAGTTATGTTGATGTTGCGTGGAAATTTGATGTTTAAACTGAAATTTAAAAAATGCTTTTACATGCATAACTTTCTGATTCAATAGATCGTGCCATGAAAGCCCCTGTATCTCAGTTAGTATTCTGTTGAATTCACAGCTACCTTAAATCTGTAGACAATGCTATCCTTGCACGAGAATCACCCATTAAATTGGGATGATTGGAGAACTATTTCTGGGCTTTACAGAGATTAACCAGACTTTACTTCCTACTACCGAAAATGCTTCTGCGACATGCTGTGCATTGGCAACTGAATAACAGATTGACAGGCGTAAGAAATTGCCATGTCCCCTCAGATGTTCATTGGATTTTTACAAGTAGACAACCCCCCAGAAAGCTGCTGGGTATTGCTGTCTTGGAGCAGTTACTGTGAGTACCAGGAAAGAGTGTTACCAAGCAATCTGCATATTGGCTGTGGAGCTCCAAGGGAATGGAGCCTCTCCAACATGTCTTAAGGGACAGGGTGTGCAGTTCCCACCCTGCAAATCCGGCTGTGCAAGTTAGGGGAGGAGGCAGGGAGGAACTGAAGAACTCTCCATCCCCTTTATCCCAGTCAAGTTTATGGTAGTTTAAGGAATGGGAATGAGTTTGGTAGAATCAAAACCTCACCTCTGAAGCTAAACTCATCTCACACCGTCAGATATTCTGGATTTAACAACACAGTCATGCAGTGAAGAAAGGTTTGCTGTGCTGGATGGGCATGCATGTCTTATTTATTTGTGAAGACAGCCTGCCTCATTGAATCCAGCCCTGTCAGAGGTGCACTGAATGAGTCCTTGTACCATCAGTGCACATCACTCCTCTTTGCTTGGTACACTGTACATCCCAGAATGGACTTGCAGGTGGAAGAATATGAGCAAGAGTTACAACAACATCTTTGAAAACTGTATTTAAATTATTCTAAAAATACCTGTGCTGAACATAAACAGCATCTGCACATGATGTGTTGCGTGGTCAAAATTTTTATCAGTATCTGCCATGCTGTAGAGAAGTCTTACACCAAAGGAACCAGCTCTTTTTCTCAAAGAGCTTGCGTGACTTTGAGCTGAGGCTCTGGCCCAAATTAGGATGACCCTTCTATGTAATACTCCCTAACTGGTTGCTTCCCATTAAGCCTGGGCTTGCAATTTGATTTCTTGCATTCACAGACAGGGGCCTTAGCAGCCTGCTTAGATCATACCTCCCTGAGTAGTCCCCGTCTTGCTTGTTACCCCTGACCTCCAGTATCAGCACCAATACCTGATTTGAGCACTCAGGAACAGCAGAGGGAAGGAAGAGCAGGGAAGAGTCCTTGTGCTTCACCTTTTTTTCCTGAACCTTAGCAGGGGTTGGGAGCACATGGTGTACAAGGAGAGGCTGACAGCTGAGTTTACATAATTTTTAAAAGAGACTGCTAAAGAATCTTCTTGCTGTCTTCAGCTACCTAACAGAAGCATTCAGAGAAGGCAGAGGCAGACTTTTCCCAAAGATAGGATGAGAGGCAAGGGCACAAGTTACAACATAGGAAATTCCAATTAGAAACTAGGAGAAAAAAATATTCACCCTGAGGGCAGCCAAACATTGGACCAGTTTGACCAGAGACTATATAGCACCTTTGTCAACAGAGATACTCAGAATTTCACTGGACATGATCCTGAGCAATCTGATTTCAATGGACCTGCTTTGAGCCAGGGCTTGGACCAGATGACCTCCAGAAATCCCTTTCTCACTCTGCCATTCTGCAGTTCCAGGATTAGCGGTGGTTTTGCTGCAGCAAACAGCAGTTTCTTAATGCCTTTCTCTTATTTCAATTCAGAAGTGAACCTAACCACCCTATTGCACTCTGACTTCCAAGGGCACTGAGGTTAGGGGTGATGTCATGTATGCTGGGGAGCTTTAATGATTTATAAAAGTTTCAAGCCTCAGAGCTTAGTTCTCACCCGGGTTAAATACCTGGTGAGGATGTACCTCAGCAAGCACCCCACGCTCACGCTGATAATGGTTTGCATGCATTTGTTCTATAGCTATCTGTCTATCAAAAGATTTATGTGATAATTTAATGCTTTATGGCAAGTGGCTGAGAGTAAATGAAGCAATCAAAACCCACCGAATATTCTGCTAGGCAGTAACAGGGAAGAGTTACCAAGGGTTTGTGTGTCATTATGTCCCCCACTGATCCTTTGGGGATTCTTTCTGCCATTTCTGTCTCCAGAGCACAAACATTGTCCTCTTCCTACTGTTCACTCCATCAGATACAACTGCACTGTCACAGCGCTCGACTATAACAAAATTAGAAAATCAACCTTGTTCCCATGAATGTCGTGGTGCTAGTGCAGCCTCCTTCTACTTAGAAAACTGACCTTACTTCCTATTCTTGTGATCTTAAAGCCAGCAAAGCATGCAGAGACAAGGCATTGTTTCCTTTCAGTGACATACCACAGGAACAAAAGACCAAGCATTCGTTCATCATAGGAAATGCACCTATCCATGATGAAAGAAATAGCAATTTACTCAATAGATTACATGGATTAATGGGAAAACTCAAAACACATGTAAGTGGTCCTGGTAGGGAAATTAAAATCTAGAAATCACATTGCCTTTGGCTACTTCAAATCAATCAGCATCAATTGAAAAACATATGCAAATATCACTTAAGTAAATTCGTCCTTCTCCACTGAAGTCAGTCAATCACGAGAACAATGAATATCACTGGACAACTACATTTTGAATGCTGAGTACATTTTGTACTAATTGTAGTATTTTATTATATCATCAAGTGAAGGGAAACTGTCAGTGTTCTCAATAACTGTGTACACAATAAACGCCTGAGAGATTGTTGCCATGAGTATTATCTGTCAAGCAAATATCAGCACCTCAGTTATTGTTTTCTTTCAGCAAACATAGAATCAACCCACAAAGACTGATGGTGGAAGAGCACTGGCACCTTTATAGCTCTGTAATTCTGCCAGGGAATGATTTAGCCAAATACCCAGATGGTGTGAATCAACACAGATCCATTGACTTCTTCAGAATTAACTCGCTTCAGACCATCTGAAGACCTGGCCCATGGAAATCACCAGTGGGTCTTCCAGCCACACACAGTGCAGGGGTGTCTGCTGCAGTCTTAGTGTTCCAGCCTCTCTCAGGTTTAGTCCAGATCTTCTTCCATCTGATGCTTCCCAGGCAGTGCCAGCACTGATAGTAGATCTCAGCGTTCATGTGGGGGAAAAAACAACTAACTGCTTGAAAAGAAAATTTTGGTATCAGAAATCTCAAAAAAAAACCCAAACAAAAAACCCCCCAAAACCACAGAAACCTAAAGGTGAATAAAATGATCCTGCTATTTGGGGCTTTTTAAACTAAAAATAATATCTTTTAATTTCTAAACCACATGTCTTGATTTTTTGGACATGACAGTCCTGCTACTATGTCTTGATCGGTTAAGATTTAAAGACAAAAAAATAGTGCAGCTTTCCCATTTTCTGCAAGAAGCCAACATGCACTTTGAACCACTTAATTCTTCAGGATGTTTTTCCTGATATTCTGTCCCAGTTTTCTTCTTTAGGATTTCTCTTATCTCAGCAGCTGGGAGTGGCTTTTAAGATTTCAGGCACTTGATATTACCTATTGTTTGGGATTGTGGTTCAGAAGTTGATTGCTGTCCATTTATTGGAACAAATGGACCAAGAAAGGAACTGCATTTAAGAAAAAAACAGTGTCCTGAGTTCTGCAAATCCAAAATATGTCATCCACACTGACATATAACTTAATCCTCACTTGTGAGGACTGCAGTAGCTGGTAGCACTGATGTGGCTTTAAATTGTATCCATTTTCAGAACCTTTTTGGCTTTCTTTTATGTGCAATATCTTTTTTCACAGAGTCTCCCATTTTGATCAAGTTGTGTTTATGAAAAGAGATGGATCCCAAAATCAGGATCTCTTTTTTGCAGTAAATTCTTCTGCCTTTTGTGTATGTAGATTACTGTAGAATAAGCCAGCTTTATCAGGGTGACTCCTACTGAAATATGTAGGAGTATGTGTAAAGCACTGAGAGGGCTTTATGAACCCCTGGTGAATCTGTTGCCCACACATTGGATAAATTTGCAAGATGGCTTTGAAATACTCTGTCTCAGTAATTATCTGTCTGTTAAAGAACCATTGTTGTCTATTTCAGTGGCTTTCTGCCATGTTATAATTAATGAATTTTTGTGCTGATTAAATTTTTCTGCATTCATTAAAATGATACAATCAAGTCATTTGGGCCAAATACTTAATAAAGGTTTTTGATAGGGAATATAGTCTTTAATTTTCTTCCTACTGAATAATTACAGAGAAAAATCAAATAAGAGCTTGTTTACATGAAAAATTAGAATAGCTATTTCACTTTAAATTCATGTCCTTCCTTAATCCTAAATAACTCTCAAAAAAGGCCTAATTTAGGGAACGAGGAGAACAATGAAATTATGCCTATGCAACCTTGTTTATACTCAGGACCTAAAGAAAGTGCCTCCATTTGTTTTGCTTGATTTTAATGAATTGCTATTACAAGTAGTGGATTTTCTAGGCATATGCTCCCACCCATGCGCAGGCCCATCCCATCAATGTTTTGTCAGTCCTATGCTAACACGTTGTATATATGTTTGTATGTGTGAGGGCACACACAGCACCTCCTACCACCTCAGATGCCTAATGTTCACTTTGCATAACAGACCACTGCTAGATGTGGGGCTCCGTGCTGTGACAACTAATGTTTTTTTTCCTGGTCAAATGGTTGTGTGCTCTGCTTCTATAGCAGAAGGTTTTACACTACACTCAACACCATACACAGCTTGATGAAAGACTGTCTCCATATTTCAAGGTATTTCAAGGATTCATTGAAATACCTTTGCACATTCTTCCTCCCTATAATGTATTTAAATTTCTGTCCTGAATGATTCAAGAGCAACCTCTCAATTCAATTGTATCCTTTCAATTGTTTTCCACTATATTTCCAGCCCTGCCTAAGGTCAAGTTCCAATAATCATCCAACAGGAGCCTTATGAAATTCAACAGGGACAAATGCAATGCAGTGCCCCCAGGAAGAAGAAACCCTTGCAACAAGTCAGTCTGGGGAAAAGCTCTGTGGAGGAGGTCCTGGGAATGCTAATGGACAGTGAGCTGAACACAGACCAGCAGTGAGCCCTGGCAGCGATGAAGGCCAACGGTGCCCTAGGCTGTGTCAGCAGGAGCACAGCCAGCAGATCAAGGAAAGTGATTATTCCCTTTATTCAGCAGCTGTTAGACCAGAGCTAGAGTGTTGCATCCAGTCTGGGACTCCGCAGCACAGGAAAGGCAGCACTGTAGTGAGTCCAGGGAAAGGCCACCATGATGGTTGGGGCTGGAGCATGTGACCTGTAAGGACAGGCAGAGGGACTGGGGCTTGTTCACCTGGAGAAGGAATGGCTTTGGGAGGACCGCACAGAAGCCCCCAGCACCTGTGAGGAGCTTATCAATGAGATGGAGCCAGGTTCTTCCCAGCAGTGCATGTCTGGAGGCTGAGAGGCAACGGACATAAGGTGAAACCACAGAGGTTCAGACTGGACAGAAGAAGAAGAAATGTTTCCCCAGAAGGACAATCAAGCAGTGGAGCCAACTGCCCAGACAGGCTGTGCAGTCTCTGTCCCTGGAGGTTCTGAAACCCACACTGTGGGTACAGCGCAGAGCAACCTGGTCTGACCCTGCTGTGAGCATGGGGTTGGGCTAGAGGCTTCCTGAGGCCCCTTCCAGCCTGAATTACCCCATAATCCTATATGTGTCAGAGAGGAATTAAACTATGCAATGTATTCCCTTTGTGATCAGGGCAATATGAAATGTCATTGATGTTTTTCTACCCCTCAAGATATGTATTGTTGTTTCAAATCTTGCAGGCATACCATAAAGCTTACCTAAGCAAATCCTGGAAATAAACTGAAAAAATTCTTTTTTTTTGATTGTGAAAGTTATGAAACATGAGCCCAAGATGAAATAATGCTTTGCTAAAAGCAGAATAATCTACAGCAGCATTCAATCAGATAGTTTAGGAGGAAGTAAAGCCCTAGTATTAGGTTATGCTTAATATAAAGAGCCAAATCAAGTCTGGGTGTAACTCTTTAGGGTTTTGATTAAATTACTTGAGACCTGAATGGAATACAAAAATACTTTTGAGCTTTCCTACCACATACCTAATGCACTGCTGGCCTGGAAAAGGGATTAGTAATTGAAGGACATATGGAGAATCATGCTAGAGCAAGAGTTTGGCTGTGGAGGAACCTCATAGTATTTCATAGATGCTTTCACTTAGTGATCTGTCTACAATGAAATGTCTCCTCCAAACATGCAGAACACAGAGGACATTGAATTAAGTATAATTCAATGTCTTATCAATAGTGTCTTATCTGGCTGCCTTGGATATGTAGACTGTAAATTTCAGGTACAGAACTTAGCACAATGGAGTCAGTGCTTGTTGATTAGATTTCTGAAGAATTACCACCAGACAAAAAGTTACTTATTAGTTATTGGTATTATTAGCATTCTGCAATACTTCTACTAATTCTTAACAGCTGATCTTTAGCTGTCTCTTAGCAGAATCTAGCAAGAACCCTGAAACTCAACACCACCAGCTCTCGAGAAGGTATGGAATCAGAGCTATGTAATTGTGGTATAAAATAATCTCGTTACTCTCCCAGAAAAATAATCATTCAGGATAAGCTATTGGAAGCAGAGATCCTTTCCTGTTAGCTAATATTAGCATTCTCACTACTTAGCAAAAATATTAAAACAAATATAAAAGTAGCTTACCCTGAAGTAAGAAAAACCAATATGTAACAAAACCCAATCTTCTCAGGTTCTGGACATGTCAAAAATAGTTAACTGCTCAGCAGTCCCAGTCCTAACTGCTAATGGGATAAATCTAAAACCTCTTTGTCAATTAATTAACTTATCCCTGCTTCTCAAATTAAGAAATCAAATAAAGATAAACATGTAATTTTCTTTCCTTCCATGCTTCAATTCCCAAACGTGCTGCAAGTACATTTTCTATGAACAGCCTCAAATGATGTAAATGATGCAAAAGGTACAGTAGATAAATACAGCTAGAAAAAAACCTTTAAAATAATGTTCTCTATTTGTTTAAAAGAAGAAAAAAGAAGTGAAGTGCAGAGGTGTACAAGAGCGGGTGAATAAGACTCTGTCCCTGACAACTGTGACCGCAAAATTCCCACTGAAGTTATTTCTGCACAGAGAAGGAGCCAAGTACAGAGGGCACCCTCCAGCGCCCGCTTAATAAAATGTCAAACAGTGCTTCTCCTGCCATTCACTTCTAACATAAAGATAAAAAGCCACTTGTTATCCTCCTCGTCCAAATCCTTATCATCTTAGGACCTCTTCACCCAGAAGGGACTTGAGCCCACATCTGCTGCAGAAGTCCAAACCAAGAGTTTTGCAGGAAGGTTGACAAAGAAATAGAGAAACTGGGCCACTCTCACCCAAAAGAGAGGAGAATTGTTGCCATAAGCAGATGTTCTGCTGTTCTTCCCACACAGGTGTGTCTCTGGGAAGCCACTGGGAAGAACAGCATGGCACGGCAGCCTCAAGGGTCTTTGTGATGGTGTAGCCCCACCAGGGCTGCAGCCCTGTGCTCAGGACCTTTAGCATGGAAACAAAGTCATTAGTTTGATTCCTGCTTCTGGGACTGGGATTTTTTTTATACAGATCTCTCTCATTAATTACAAATTTCAAGGAAAGAGAAAGCTGTGAGTCCCATTCTTCGATCTAATGGGTGTCAGGGACTATCCAAGAGAGACAAATTCAGGCTGAGAATGGTGGTGCCTTTCTGTCACCCTGAGTGCAGCACTGGAGCTCCAGACTGGTGTTGAAAAAGCAGCTTTGAATGCGTTCCTCTTGATAAACTGATTCTTGTGAGTAACTCTGCTTGGTTTTCCATTTCTATGTGGGTCTCTTTGGTTGCCTCTCAGTGTATGGGAAGGTTAAGCATTTCACTTCAGGAACTGGGAACCAGATATCAAAAGAGGTGCAGCATGGCACCTGACTCTTTACCAGTCATGTCCACTACTGACAAGTAATTTATATCCTCCCAGTTAATTCTGTACCTAGAACTCAGAGATCCTAATTTGGCACAAAGTAATTAAAATGCTGTGATTTTTAATTCTGAGAAGCCAGAAAGGCAGATTATGGAAAGGGAAATGTCTTATGGGGAAAAAGTATTTGCTTATGAATTAATAGATAATCAAACAGAATGGGTTTAAATGTGAAAAAAATCCATCTGAAGAAAATAAATTCTAATCTACCTAATTTTGACAAGATGTTGATAGGTGTTGTAGAGTTTTTCTCTTCAGGGAGCCCACTTGCCATTTCTTCTGCTCACCAGAAGCTTCCATCAACCAGTGGTTGTTCTTGAGATATCTCCCTATCTCGGAGATCCCCTGTTGCCATTTAAGCCATCTTCTTGTCTGACATGCAGAGGACAAAACTGAATTCCTCTATTTTTCAGTGTTAGATAAAGATATAACTAATTCACACCAGCAGTCACTATGTGGAACAGAAATTATTTCAGATTCCTTTAGGAATTCTCTAAGCCTAAGCCTATCAGCCCAGCAAGGTATTTGGACATCCTACCTTAAAGCATATGAGCTACCCGAGGATTTCATGCGATTTAGGTAACGTGAGTTCACTTACTGAATCAGGTTGGCATAAAACACTAATCCTTCTCTTGCCTCCCTCCTGCATGTATTATTGTGGACAGTAGGTACTCTGTTTCATAACTGGGCACAGAATTGCAACAGTAGTTGTGATTTTCAAAGAAATAGCATTAAAATTGATGCTCAGTAACAGTATAACCTGTTGCTGCATTTAAGAAGGGGACATACAATTATTCAGTTAATACCTAGTGTAAAATTGTACATACATTACATGTTTGTAGAAGACATCATATTCTCTAGCTATTCAATCATGAGTCACATCAAAAGACCTGCTACCCAATGTGAACTGACTCCTTCAAGTTATCCTTGGAGACAGCTTCTATTTATGGCTGAAGTAGTTCCCAAGGGTCCACTGTTTTGGTAGATCCCTTAGACCACAGCTTTGCTATCTTTGCTTTTTTTTTTTTTGGTAGCAATTATGCCGCAAGACCTCACTTTACTGATACCCCCAGAAAGAAGCAGCGGTGATGGGCACAGGCTAGGTGTCCCAGCGGATTGGCTGTGGTTTCTGCAGGCATGGTGTACCTGGGGCACTCGGCTGACAACTAAAAGGCCAGTGACGGTGCTGCCTGGGAGACTGCTGCCTCCCCACCTGGCCTGGGTGTCAGGCAGACTCCTCTGCATGTTCAACCTGGGACAGGCCAGCTGAGCAAAGATGCAGTAAAGAAGACTTTCTTTTTTTTCCCCAGGGATGAGTGGCCCTTGCTTATCACTGTATTTAGTCACCTGTTTCTAATCATTTTTTGGCTGTAGCCTGTGCCTGCCTAAAGGTGTGATCTGCAGGATGTTCTTGATGTCATTAATGACTAGATTTGCTTGTGCCCACTTAAACCCGCTTACCAGTCCCAGAGTACTAACATGTTGTTGGAAATGGACATGCAAACTAACATTCTCCATGTATGATGTTTTTATACTATGTTTATCACAGTATCAGCATAATAGCTGAAATAATACTAAGAAAAATTAGGAAGAATCACAGTACACCTACTCAATCTCTGTTTGTGCATTAAAGTATAAGAACAATATCCCTGAAAAGGCCACTGACAGGTACCTCACTGTGCATTGGAGCTAGCAACTTCCAGTCCCTATGAATGGTCTGTTCTACTACGACAACTGGATTTGGCCAAAGACCTAATCCTGTCCCCTCTCTTGGGATATCAAATTGTTTTGCTGGCCTTGCTGCCCTCTTTCCCCATAGCCCCACACAGTGTCTTCACATGGCCAGAAGGAAGCACCTTCTCCATATAACAAAACCACAGAGGCTGGCTGGCAGGTGCTAGCTGCATGCTGCACTCTATTGTCAGAACTGCTTCATATCCTCTCCTCTGGCTGGAAACACAACACTTATGTGAGGAGAGTACATGGGTGAGGTTTGGGGACCTTTCTGTCACGTGGGAAGATAACCACAAATCTGTCCATATGATGGAAAGACATCCTTTGGCCTGTGATGACAAGAGGCTGGAGTATCCCCACCAGAAAACCTTATCAGACTGCTCCAGTTGAAAGATTCCTGCCAGTGATGCATATCCTGATGTATTTTTTATTCTTTGTCAGCTGCTTCCAAGCCACTGCTTACCACATACTTGGTGTATCTACATCGCTTTGATCCTGCACTCAAAAGTACATTCTTACCTTAAAAATCTCTGTGTAGCCATATGGGAATCACTCACATGCTCAGTTTCTTGGGTGAATGAGATCAGTTTATTCATAGAATGGTATGACCAAGCCCTACAGAAATAAGATGTCCAAGTCATCCTTTCCAGCTTTCCTTCTCCACCCACTTCTCCACACAAAGGAGGTCGTATATTTGTGCCATAAGTGGATGGGCGCCCCTTCTCTTTTCATCAATGGACATAGCACTTAAGCAGAATTCCACACAGACCACATACTTTGCACCATTCCCTTAACAAGTGCAGACCACTTAATGGAGGAGTTTAAAGGATCAAGTAACTGAAGCAAATTTATTAAAGCAAAGGCACAGAAATTCCAGTTAATGATGGCTGCCATCACACAAATTTCTCCTTTTCTGAAATACATGCTAAAAAGTGTCTTCAAAGGAATTATTTGACAGTTTCATTTATACATTTCTATAATTATAGCCCCCAGACTTATCTCTCAACCTTCTTATTTCCATTCACAAAAAAAAAAAAGTTGTAGAGCTTTTTTTCTGCAGAGGAATTGAGTTTATATCTCAGAGTTTATTTTGACAGAATAAGAATCAGGATGAGACTAGTAAACAGTACAAAAGTGTCCATAGAAGGGGAGGAGGTTCCCTTGCTAAAAAATTACAATTACACGCCACATGAATATATTGATTCTGGACACACTATGGCACGTACATCTTCCTTGTCAGAAAGAAGTAAGTGCCTGCTCCTTCATGCACATGAAAATCTTAAAATGTTTGCTTTTAGCAAAAGAAAATAATCTTGCTTCCAAAGCAGGTGGGCCGTGGTAGCCTAAAGTAATCTGCAAAGCAGAAAATGTTTCGGTATTAAGTCTTTTGTAATTCCATGCATGTGCAGAGTTTACAATATGTACTAAGTGCATAAATATTTATTATAGTTTTATAATTGCACTTTTACTGTATGGTTCACTGACACGGGGCGTAGAAGCTTTCTCTGTTTCTCAGGTTTGCATTTAAGAAAATGTACACCGAAGTACAATCCTCAGGTCAAATAATGCAGAATGGACTGAGATGTACAGATACTTATGCCTGGCTTTCCATGCACTACATAAAATTGCCCAAGTGTATTTACAAGACAGAAAGAGAGCACGTGTGCTGGTTTTGGCTGGAATAGAGTTAATTTTTTCATAGTAGCTAGTATGGGGCTATGTTTGGGATTTGTACTGGAAACAGCGTTGATAACACAGGGATGTTTTACTTGCTGCTGAGCAGTGCTCACACAGAGTCGAGGCCTTTTCTGCTCCTCACCCCACCCCACCAGCGAGCAGGCTGGGGGTGCACAAGAAGCTGGGAGGGGACAAACCTGGGACAAAGGGATATTCCACACCATATGACATCATGCTTAGAGTAAAAAGCTGAGGGAAGAAGGGAGGGGGGGGGACATTTGGAGTTAGGGCATTTTGTCTTCCCAAGTAACCGTTACGTGTGATGGAGCCCTGCTTTCCTGGAGACAGCTGAACACCTGCCTGCCGATGGGAAGCAGTGAAGGAATTCCTTGTTTTGCTTTGCTTGCCTGTGTGGCTTTTTCTTTACTTATTAAACTGTCTTTATCGCAACCCAAGACTTTTCTCACTTTTCCTCTTCTGATTCTCTCCCCCATCCCTCTGGTGGGGAGCGAGCAACCGGCTGGGTGGGGTTTAGTTGCCGGATGCGGTTAAACCACAACAGCATCTCAAAGGAGCTAGTCTCTCACGTCTTCTAACATCACTGCAGATTTGTTTTAAGTTGAAACGTTCCTCGCTTGATACTTCTTCATGAACTGTAAATATAAGCAAACAAGTTTAGTTAAGACAAATGTTACCTTCCAAATTCCAATCATATCTGTTCTCAGTTACAGCAATTTCTACCAAAAAAAAACGCCCACAAACCATTGGAGCTATTTAGACACTTATCATTTTTAAGACTTAGAAATACAGACCTGGAGTAAAGCCAGTCACTTGAATTGTGGAGATGTCCATTCCAAGTATATCTTTTATAGTGATCATTGCTGACTTGTCGTCAAGATGTATTGGCCTTCTCTAGTTTCTTTACTGGTGAAAAATAATTTTATTTTTCAGTATTTATCCTGATCCTTTTATAAGCTTTCTGCTTTTGTTCTCAGTATTATTTAACTTGTTCTCCTAAATAAATCTGGAGGAACCATAGCCTCAAAATCACAATGCCAATATTATATCCTTTACCATCCTTTCAGCCAGAGTGCATGCTTTCAGACCCAGTGAGTCAAATTCCTAAGTTTCTCGTGGCACATTGAACCAAAAGTTCTTAATGAATCTCTTCACCAACAAGTGAGAAAGGACTTTAATGCAATCCACTCTGATATGTATTCAGAGAATAGTGACTGTGTGCGCTCCCTCAGCTCAGAACTGGTCTGAAAAGGGAATCTGAAGCTCATTAAACAGTTTCCAGTCTTTATATCTGAGTCCAACAGTTCATGATTAATGACCAGTTGCAAAAAGGCCTGTGCTTTGCACCTGCAAAATGACAGTGAGTAGGGAGGTGTCCAGGCGTCTGGCTGCCGCTGCAGGAGCAGGAACGCCTGCCTTCACATGCCAGTTATAAATTGCTAAACAGTGAAGTCCCAAAAATACTCAGTGAACAAGAAAAAAGGATGAGGAAATGCAAGCAGGCACTGTGGCAGAGGATTGATGGAGACTGGGACTCCTGGAACGTGGAGTCCATGTGGATGCTTAAAAACAAGAGGCTTACATTTTCTGTAAGGTAAACCTGTGCCTGGAAATTGCTGTTTGCCAAATACAGAGACTATATCTTCAGCCTCTGCCTTGATTTTATTTTCAATTAATGGAATACAAGCAAAACAAAAAAGAAAAACAAGTAAAATCTTAGGGGCCAAATACATATACTGCATCCAGAAGGCTCTTAAAATTTCAAGATATACGAAAAACAAAATCATAGCAAAGCAGAGCAACACAAGCTCTCAACCCATTTTGAAAAATTTATTGACCATGGTATCTCTTTCCATGCAAATACATCTACTCCTCCTGAGAGGGGTCCTGTGTCAGTGAAAAAGTCATCCTCTTCGACAAGCCAGCTATATTCTTGACAACAGTCTATCAATGAACATAACTTCCTCAACCTTCTCTAAACTTTTCTGTACACAGACTTATACTCTGGCACTGTGTAGACAGTGCAATTCATCTGCAGAGAGGTGCTGTGATACTGCTGGAAGTAGTACCTTCATTTGTTCTGTAGCCCTAAATACACTGATTTCACTGGAGGCACCTGGGTGTGAAGTAGCCACCAATCCAAAGCACATAACTGCTACTTATTCATTAAACAAAAATCCATCTCGGGTGTTGTCCACAACCCAGAAAAATCTCCAAGTATTTCTGAAGGGCAAATGGAGACACTCTGGATGTTGTAAGGTCTGTTGGGCCAGAAAGAAGGTGCAAGATGGGCTGTGACAGTGGGGCCATGCAGTAAGACCACTGCAGGAGGAAATTCTTGGGTTTCATGGACTTCCACACTTTTTGCTTTACCCTGTCTTTGCATGATATACAAACGGCTACCCCCTCTTCAGTGCACATGGGGGGAGAATACCGAGTGGGCCAAATAACACATCAAGTTAAGAACACCATCAAAAAAGCAGGTACAGGTTTTTCTCCTCCTTCAAAAATTTGTAAACCCAGGCAATGACTACAACTCTGCAGGAAATTATTAAATAAGACTACAGCCATTAATACAGCTTAAATAGACTCTAAGCAAGTTCAGGGTGAACAAAAAATGCAGGATTGAATCCAAAGACAGAAACTAGGCAGCAGGAGTTCAGGTGCTACCACATATGAAGAATGGGAGCTCAGCTATGATGCTCCAAAGGGAGCACAGCTCCTGCAGTGCCTTAGCTCTGAGTGGTGAGCGACACACAGCAGCTGGATCTCCTTCTCTCTGGCTATAGCTGACAATATTTATAACAGTTTGCAACACTAATTTCTTGTGTGGATTTTATCAGCCTTTATTTTTTTCCCGAAAACATCATTTAATTTATCTGTTTCACTAACATTATGATTTGCAGCAAGCGGCTTTGTTTTGATCTTGGGATTTCTTAAGTCTTAACTTCTCATGCTTGCTCACATACAGATTTAGTTCTACAACTGAACATACAAGGAGTCCAGCTTGTGGTCTGGTGACTGTATTGTCACAAAACTATTTGGACTAGATGATCTCAGAGGTCTTTTCCAACCTTAATGATTCTATTCTATTTTAAAAGACAACACGTAATCATTGAAATCATCTTTCCCCTTTGGAACCAGCTATTCTTTCATCTCTGCTCAACCCAGCAGAGAACACTTTTTTGTTAGCATGAATAAAGTACATGCAAACAACATGAGCTGCCCATGCCATGGTTTTCACTGACATGTGATTACAGAGGGCATTTTAATCCCTTCCTTCTTTCCTTAGTGTTCTTTAGCAGTCTTGTTCAAGACTAGCACCAACTTTACTTCAGTAATACTTACTACATTGGGAAGTAAATGAATCCCACTCAGTGATAGAAAATTGATGCGAAATACCATCTGACATGTTCATAGCAACATTTAATTATTTAATCAATTTAATAACAGAATATTTAAACCAGCATTAAAAAAAAAAATCACTGGGCATAACCAATTCAGTCTACAAATCAGACATTTTGCTCTTCTATTTTCATTCTTCAATTACATTCTGCGAACTAATCGGCAACACTTGATGGGAATATAGGGTGTAGACAGACTATAACAGGTGAGGCAATCAGTTCTTCACAAGAAAATTAAATTGTACAGCCACTATTACTCTCTCTCACACACACATTCAGATTTGCACATGCAGCCAAGCAAGCAGCTCTGACTATTGCTAATTGTGATTACAGCCAAATGTCATAAAACACATTTCACAATATTCAAGGGAATGATAGCTGTGCTCATTCTTTTATCTTTTTATTTTCTTTGGCATTCTCTTTGTAATCTTCAGATAGGCTTTTGCTTGTTTTTCTTCTTGATTTGTGAACAAAATAATTGTCTTGTATCCCAGTATTCATACTGGGTTTATTTGAACTTCATTAAAACCACTCTGTTAAGTTCTGAATTGAGTAGAAAGTATGTCAAAATGTCTAACGATGGTTCTCATGAGACACAATGAGACACTTCAGTGTGAAAAGTAATAATAAAATGTTTATAAGAATATTCCATCAAGTCTAAATTTCTCCCATCATGTGTCCTCATTTCAACCAGCTAAAATTCTTACTTTCAGAAAAGCGAGCAATTCTGGCTCTGGGAAACTCTGTTAGGCATTAAGATTACCCCTCTGGGTGGGGTGTTGTCTTTCTGAAGCCTCCAGGTGCTTCTTGGCGCTCATCGCACATGCGCTGCTTGGCCTCTCCAACAACAGTGGAGCTGGTGACTCTTGTCCATGGACTGGACCTCCTCCAGCAAACAACAAATCCTGGAAGACCCTGGCCTGTAAACAGGGCTTGGGAGGGTTCATGCAGCTTGGAAGAAAGCCTCTCCGAAGGCAAACTGTAATTGAATCTCTTTTTCAGAGAGCTGTTAAAATCAGCATACAAAAGATAGTACTACATACAAAGTATCCTGTGCTGTGTCTGCTGCTCCCAGGGACCCATAATTCTTAATGAGCTGAATTGGGAGTTGAAGGATTGTCTGGATTACTTAAATTTTAGGGATGACTTCAGGACCACAGTGTCTAGCTAAAGTACTTTGAGTGCCTGCTGCAGGCAGGCTCCTCAGAATTTCAGCACGAGGAGTTGCCAAACAGCCATTCAGCATGGAGTTAGATGGGAACGCTTAAATCTCTGTATCCTGAATAAAAACTAGATTTCTCCTTTGTGCAGTATCGCTACACTGGAGAAGGGCTGCAGCAGAACTCTTGAGATCCTCAGAGGAAAGAATGGGTACAATTTGTACGATTGCAGCCCAGACAAAAGATTGGAAGTGGCTCATGGTATTTGGAAGTGGCTCATGGTATCTAACACACAGTCTCTTGTGCCCCTGGCGTCCCTTCTCAGCTCATCCGCACTGCACATCTCCCACACATGCAGGGACTTTCTGACAGGAGGGATCAGTGGGACTTTCAGACACCTGGAGGGACAAAATCCTCCGCATCCTGAATTTGAATACCGTCTTGTCCCCTGCATCTCCCAAACACATCTTATCTTCAATTTATCATCACTGTACAAGAAAGAAGGAATGCAACAGGGTGGGCCAGGAAATCATTGTCAACAGAGCTGAGAAAAAAAACAGCTCCTTGCCATAGATATGTGTCTATCAGAGTCCCCACAGAGTAGGAATGAGTCACCAGGAAAGTTGTATAAAGCGGTGGGTGCATTTTCCACTCAACTCTGAAAGCTATGCTAGTAGGCAGTGGTAACTCACATTCAGCCACAATTTTTTTATTGCCATAGCTCAGCAAGACGCTCTGTCTTCCTGATGTTACTGACATTTCCAAAGCAGTCAGAGCTACAGACAGTGCCTGGCTGGTAGGCAGCTCCAGTTCCAAGAAATACCTGCACTGCTGAGCACTGTCTCCCAGAAGGCACTTCCAGCAGGGCCTTCTCAGCATCAAACGTTGCTCTCCTATCATTTGGTGGTCAATAGTCCATTGTCCTCCAAAGCATAAAGAAAAGCCCATATGTCTGCTGTCAGGGAAAAAAAAAAAGACAGAGTTCTCTGGTAATACCATCCAGGTCACATCCATCCTCATGGCTATGTTATAATACATGCAGGTTCTTTGTTAAGAAGTAATCAGTTTTTATAACCACATTTATAACAAGTGTTGGAGCACCTACAGCAGAGAACCGAGGCTGCCTTTTTTCATTTTATGAGTGTGCAAATTCAAAGGAATACATTTGGAACCTGAATTTACAGCAGCTGCAATAAAGGCCTTTTGTTTTCACTTTCAACTAAGCTCAAAAGGGGACGCGGCACAGCCAAGCTAACTTACTAAAATAACTTTTGTACTTAATTAATAGCAAACAGAACGGCTGCAAGTGATAAATCATCCAGAGCCAGGAATGCAGAGTGAAGTCTGACATGGTGTCTCTGCTTCACACCATTAAGTTTTTGTCACAGCTTTGGGGGTTAGAGACAGAGCATCAGTTTTAGCTTTAAAATAGGAAATATGCCTCATCCTTCACATTGTTTCAGTTTAGCCTTTATATTTAATTGTAGATTACCCTTCTTACGCAGAGAGCTTATTACAGTTTTCATTTTCTCTTGTTTACATTTTCATATCAATTTTTTCCCACCAATCTGCAATTTAGAGGCTGCTCAATGACACTAATGTTAATGGCATATATTACGCTTCTGTTCCACAACAGTGCATGTTTTTTTAAAAACATGAAGTGCCCATTTTGCAGATGCTCTGACAGTCTCATACTTTTATCCCTGCCTCTACTCTGCAGTTATACAGGACCTTGACTTACCCAAAAGGGACATCAAGAGACCAAAAATATCTAAATTAATTCCATCCAAGGTCTTCTCTCACAATCTCACTGCTCAGATGGAGAGTGGTTATCCATAGTCTTGTTGATGCAAACAGCACCAAAAGAGCTAAACAAATGTGGAAGAGCAGATGTCGACAAGAGGAATTGTTCCCCAATTTATCATTGGGGAACTGTCCAGTGTCAGGATGTCACTGGAGATCACAGGGAGGGCTGTGAAGGGGACAAGATCCAGGCAGCACATGTGTCTTTGCACCTTAGCATTCAAGCAAGGCCAGGTGAGGAGGGCTGCAGTGTTTTCAGGAATAAGGAGACTTGGATCTTCCCTACTCGAGTTGAGTGTTTTTCCTAAACAAGCCTGCGAAAACACAGTTGGCAATCCCACAGTGCTTTATACAGCAGAGTGACGGCTTTTGTCAGGCACTCACACAGCTTTCTGAGAATTTGTAGAAGTCATTTCAGAAAAGATCCTAATTTCATGGGATTTTTTTTAAACCTCCGTATGAGGCCAGTACAAAGGGCCTACCTGGTGCTTGCTACAATAACAAGGACAATTGTAGATCTGTCATGCTAGCAATAAGGGGAGAGCTGTTCCTGTTCTTACTGCTGAGCAGCAAGATCGGGTCTGCTCACACTGAGAAAGTATTCAGAACCTGTTCCAAGGAAAATGGATGTTCACCCTTATTGCTCTTTTCCTGGAAAAGTAACTTCTTGCTTTCTCCAGCAGGAGCGATCATAACTTTTGGTCAAGCTTTTTGTTCTTTCACAGAAACTTGAGTTTCCAAATAGGTTTGCGTAAAAGAGAGTGGGAGAGAGATGTCAGCGGCTGTTGTGGGGAGGATTGTGTTAATATTTTCGTAGAACTGTTTTTCATTACAAACTTAAACTCCTAAACATTGAAATATTTTTAATCCAAAACACTAAAATAAGAGGTCCATTCTTCTGCCCATCCCTTCCATAATCTTTCTTTTTTGTCTTCTCTCTTCAATATAGACTACGTAGATCCCTCCCCTTCCCTCCTGATACTCATCAGAATAAGCAGGTCCACAAGAAACAGATTTATCCCTTGGCAGAGGAGATGGGATTCAGTTTTCCGACTGCCAAATCCGGGAAACAGTTTGCCTTATGTCATTAGTGCATGTCACTATTAATATGGGATACTTTGGCTAATAGTAGCTACTTACTCTCTCAGGAATCTGACTTTTTTTCCCTCCTGTGGGGACAACTAGTGGACTACCTCAGTGGTTCAGACTGCAATGTATAATACTGTGGGGAAATGGATGCAGAGTGCATGGACGGGCTAAATGATCTCCAAAGACTTGGTCTCACCTCTCATGAAAGAAAATATAAGATCCCAGCTGTGCTAGCACTGACCAGGTCAAACAGGAGAAATGCTATTTACTAGTTTACTGAGCAGTTGCAGATTTTTCGAGATGTTGCTGAAAGTATGAATAGCTGCCTACCTACATTCACGGAGGGTTTGACTCTCTTTCTCAGTTTTCATAGCTACCTGCAACTGTGGAGACCAAACTACTGATTTTACTATAACTTTGCATTCAACTGCCCCCTTTCATCCAGGTTTTTCTCCTTACTTATTTTTTAATTTGTTTTGAGCTTGATGAGGCCCATTAGAGGCAATAGTTAAGATAGTCTTATTCTGAGGTTACTCCAGATACAGGTAACTAGCAGGATTTTTGTTCTTTTAAAATACAATTCCATTCCTCTTCCTCTCCAGTCAAAAACAAGTTTACTGCCTCACAGTTTTTTCAACCCTCCATCTTTTTGCTTGTAAAACTAGCAAAGGCAAAGATAGGAAGGTGATATAGTCTGGTCCACCCCATACAGCAAGATATAAACACTTGATTGTGTCCTACTGACAAGGCTATTTTAGGCTTTAATTATATGAGTTGTCCTTGCTCATTAGCCGTATACTACTGAAGTGCAACAAAAGTAAGTGATTCATTGCTGACACATGGCATTTCATGAGCAGTCATTAATTAGCAAAGTAGCACTTGGATATAAATTGGAGAAGAGCATCAGTAAATGGAACTTTAATCAGGATCTCGCTGAACCCTCCTCTTCTTGTGTGCCTCCGTGACGTTCAGAGGCTGAGCTCCCATGGAAGCGCAGCGCTTCCCCACAGCAGCAGACCTCTGGCCACCGGCATCGCCGGTGGTGTAAATCACCACTGCTCCAGCTTCAGAGCTGTGCTGATTTACACCAGCCGGGGTCAAAAACATGCCGGGGTGGGGAAAGCCCACCCAAGACGGAATCAGAGTATTTTCTCCTTGAAATCAAGGAAATTTGCTCCTAGTCTGACACCCTGCAAAAGGCCTTTGCATCAGCAAAGTTTGCAGGCCGGGGGGGATGAGGTGCAGCAGGTTAGCGTGCTGCACGCAGTCCTTTGCTTCTCGCAAATCCATATGAAGACTGGAAAACATTTTCGTTCCACAACACTTGGTATATTTGCAATTTTGACATAAAGTGCATTGAGTTCAATGGGCGAGAACAAGTAGAAGCGTTCATAATCTACCTCTCTAGGTTCTTTACAAGGCACGTAACAGTGCTTTGGAAAAAAAAAAAGGTCAAAGTATAAATGCAAGAGCACAAGAAGAGGGCTTTCCATGTCATGGCATGTGTAACCTTTTCTGCTAATACAAATGGATTTCTGTTTGATAAATTTCGCTGCCGTGAGAATCAATGGAATTAATGATTTGTCAATTCTGCCACAAGGATAAATCTGTATTTTATTTTCCAGTCCCAAGAATTGGAAAATCAAACTTTTACACCACCACCACTTTGAGGTCCCCTCCCAGTTGGTAAATGAGGCATTTATGCACATGACAGATTACAAAACTAGAGAATGTCATTTACCTGAAAGCACTACCCATTAAAGGTACATTTTCAAAGCACTTCATAAGTTCATGTGGTGATTTCTGTGTGCTGCTGTAGTGCAAGTGCCCTTCTTAGGAGTTGTATTTGTAAGAGGGATATGAAACTTGTGCTGGTTTCAGCATAGGTTGATTACATATTCAGGATATATTTGCAGATACCTAAGGCTGCTGGCTATTAAACCAGAAGTGTACAAAAATCAAATTCTCTTTTGTAAGTTACTGTTATTTTTCTCAGCTGGAACATCAATTTAACGTTTTAGGGGAACTGCTTTCTGTTTAAAGTGATGCTGTGAAGAGACATTTCTACTGGTAGGTGACTGAGAGCAATTTATTCATCCTTTCCTAGTATGCTAAGTTCTATGACAGATGAAGAGTTATTAGACAGCAGATCCAAGTGACCCATTTCCTGGAACAGTCCTCCAGTCTCTGCAGGAACATATCTGAAATTACTGACTTTAAGCTTGAAGATATTTCAGAGACAACTTATCACATAGAAAATCTCAGGGAGATTTTTGAGAGGAGTCATGAGGAGCAGGCATCCCTTTAGAAGAAACTACAGGTTCCACTAAAACAACAAAACCAGGAGAGAACTCATTTGAGTAGGCACTTTTGGTGACTCCTGCCCTGAGCCTACCTGTACGTGCTACGGTATTATTCTGGACTCACAAGGGAGAGAAGAAAGTATTTACAGATAGTACAGCGTACTAAGTCTACAGGGAAAGAAAACTTCTGTTTGTTGTTTGAGAATTCGCTCCTGTAATGTGAGGGCTGTAAATGTAAGATGAGGGCTCTAAGGCAGGGATACTTAAAAAGGAGCTATGCAGTAAGCATTGGCTCACTGGTTTCTGCAAAGGCAACCCCGGGTGCAGTTCGGAGGAGAATGCCCAATCCAGTCTGACAGGGAGGACCAGGAAAGGTCAGAGGTGGTGAGGTCTAGCTCCATTAGCTAGATCAATTCAGACCCATAGCGAAGTTTAGCATTCACCATGAGATATGGCCCCGCCTGGGTGGCTCAGGGGATCGATAAGCAAATACAAAACCCTTTAGCCTCAGGCAACCAGTTAAACTCTTGTTCCAAATATTGCCATCAGTTGACCCAAGCCCTTCATTTGCCTTCTGAGCCAGAGATTTGAATTCAGCTTCACAGACAGCTGCAATGTCATGGCTGCAGACCCTGAATGGCAATTGTAAGACCGAGGCCAGCAATTTAACAAACACAAAGACACTTCACTTTCTATGGTGGATAATGAAGAATAAAGGTGAAGTTTATACAGCCAGGCATGGATTCAAATTGGGCTTACATGCACTGTTACCTTTCTTTCCTAAGCTGTGTTGCAGTACAATCCCTCCTTTATGGATCAAGAGAACAAACAAGTCTCTGTTGCTAACTCTCCAGTATCCCCTACAGAAGCCAAAGCTAGATAGGAAACACTGGTAAGGAACTATGCAAGATTTTTATTTAAAACAAACTGACTGAAGAGTGAAATTGAGTTACTACACATGCTGCAACAATACATCAAATGGTTGCAAGAAAAGAAATCTTCATTTTCTTGTGTATTTTCAACTTTTGAAACTAAATAGCATGCAAGAAAAAGATACTTTTTTCTCCAACATGACAATCAATCCTGTGAAAACCTGGAGAGTGTTATCATTGAAGTTCCACATTCAATGAAAAGCGTACTGCCCTTTGATAGAGCCTGGGACACACTTAAGACGTCAATAACAGAAGACATTGTTAGCCTCACTGCTAAAATGGACGAGGAGTATGATTGGGTCACTAATTACATAGACAAAGTAATAAACAATATAGAATTTGGTAGACATCAGAATAGATAAGTTCTAAATTTACACTATAATTTTAACTAACATCTAAGTTTAAACCACTCTGTTTTCTGAGGACATAGAGCAACTTTTGCAAATTAGTAAGAAATACAGTACACACCGAGTAAATTTTTGTGTACATACCTTACAAAGTCTTTTAGTTTATGAATCCATCATTTAAAATCATCCTTAGAATAGCTCTCAGCATATTTATACCATCCAGACAAACAAATCAATTCTAGACCTTTTAGAAGTGACAACTGACTGGCTTGCTTCTAGTTTGTATGGGCTTCTAATCTATGCTGCTAAATTATATTTGTGTTCTCTTTTATGTTTTATGTATTTCTGTGTCACAAGAAGCAGAAAACATTTTATAAAATAAAGACCAGAGAAATTCAGCACCTCAACCTGTAATTGAGGCTAAGCATATATCACAGTCCAAAACATATTCTTCTATGAGTATGTAAGAGTGTTGCTTTAGGGTCATGCAGTTCTCTATTTGAGACTCAGATATCATGTGGGAGCCAAGCCCTACACCTGTTTGCTGCAGAACTGCTTCACCTGCTTTTGAGGCACAGAGGACAGGACACAGGACTGTAAGTCCGCTCCAACACCCTTACGATGAAAATCAGGAATAGTTTCCACAAGCGCATTGGATTATCTTGTCATAAACTAGTCCTCAAACACACACAAATGCTAAACCACAAACATCCTCATATTCTGCCCTGGTTGGTTGCTACCCTGTTCTGGCAAAGACATGGCAGGACTGTCTCGCATTTAATGATCTACCAGAGAAGTTCAGTGCATCTCTTGTTCTTATTGCAAACATCACATGTGACCTTAGGGAACTCATTTACTCCATCTGAGCTTCAGCTCTCTGTTTGTGAGACTGAACAGAACATCCCACACTGACACCTGGGGACTACAGTCATTTAAGTGCTGCGTATATTATGAATATAAACAAGAAGCAGAGAATGGGTAGATTTCAGTATGAGTTTGTATGTGGTTTCAGTTAACAGTGAGTTGTCCATTACTCTAAAGACTTGATATATTTTAATAAAACATATTAGAAGTGTGAGTTTTAGGTAAAGTAAGATACGCAGAGATGATCAGCTTGATTTGTTTTTCTTCTTTTATGGTAAAATTTATGATTGTAAGATTCAATGCGTTAGTACCTAATCAAATACCGTAAGTTTTAAATCTGCACATTACAACATCATTTTTCTTTCTTGGCTACACACAGTGACAGTGTTGCTGCACTAATGGTGCATGTGCTGAGGTAGTCATGGGTGTGATGGTATAACTGAGCCACAGCAGCCCTTGGCTAGTGTTTGGAAGTGCCTCTAGCAAAAGCCCTGAATGTTGCCTCAATTTAGGATTTCTTTGCACTTCAGGGTTTGTGGTTTTGTCAAGAAATGTACTTGGGCAGCCTTAATTCTCAGGAAAAACTGTGTGCACTGCTTGTCTGTCTGCAGTAGTTAGATCACAGACGAGGTTATAAGTGACCCAGCTCTCTGTCTGCAGTGCTACCAAAGGCATCAGTGCACAGAGGACTGCTTCTCCGAAGATCAAATGGAATGAAAAGAAAAGCTGCCCGTATCTAAACGTGGTACTTATCTAAGTACATAAGCCACCCTCCTGAAGTCAGCCGATAATGAATACAAACAGGGAGATAGGCAAATGTCTGTAGGAACCACACTTTGATTTTGAGACAAATGGCTTTAAAAGACAACTCCTTCATAAAAGTTTGAAAAGTATCATGCATGTCTTTGCTGAAAAAATGGGTCAAACTCCTAGCACTCCTTGACGACATGTCTCCCCCCAGCCCGCAGAGGTAGAAATGATGTATTAGCTCTGCACTCGCTGTGTCTCGAACAGGGTGAACCCTGCAGTTACTCAGTCCAAGCTCAAGCCAGAAGTCACAGCAGGTGGAGAAGGAGACTGAAAATGTGAAACAGGATGAAATTACAACACGGGCAAAAATTGTGCCAAGAGTTCTGCCTCTGAAATCTTCCTCGTCCCTACATCTGAACTAAGGATGGTGAATTTCAAAGGGAAAAGCACGGCTACTATGAAATCAAATCAGAGTAAACTCCAAAGAAAAGGAAATATGAGACCAGCGCTGATACATTATAGATATATCTATTTTATTTCTCTGATGGAAAGCTGTATTCCCTGAATGCATAAAATATTTTTTAACTCCTTTGCAGACAACTGATTTGGATTATACAGAGGTCTCATGGGTATATGTATTGTTTCTTTTCTTTATTTTTGATGTTTATATCCTTATTTTCATCTGTGATACAGGAACTAATGTTCCGAGAAGCCAGACTTGCCACTAAGGGTCTATATATTTACTGGCCATATCCTAAGAAACTAGCATATATTCCCCCAGTCTTATATTTAAGAGTGATTGGTATGTGTTGTAATTCATTGGTCCATTTTGGTTTTTTCTTGTTCGCCTGTTTTTATGACATTGTTTTGTTAAAAGAAAAAAGGGATACCACACTCTTCCAGCAGTAAATCATCTGTTACCATTTACATATACATAGTATAGCTGCAAATATGTCTTCCTTTCCCTTCTGGGTTTCAGATTTTATCTTCATATAACACCTGTACATTCTGAATTCAAGGTACAACATGACCTTTATTTTCTTAGTCTGCTGTGACCTCCGGGACAGAACCAGTAGCTTTTTTCTCATGAAAGCAAATTCAGATGTTAATTGAGCTGGGATACAGCAACTGGCCAACTCATATAAGTGAAGTGAAGACACATAGCTCTCAGTCAGGCTTATTTCATGAATTTACAAAAGAAAAAACTATGAAAAAAATTACATGTCATCTACTACTAAACCCAGAACTGCACTCAAGCAAATGAGCACAACTAACAGATTGGATCCCAGGTTTAGCAAATGTCCAGATCCAGATCCACCAGACATGATAGTGTCTATCTGGAAGCTCTCACCACTGCCCCATGAAAAAACTGACAGATGCTCATCAGAATCGTTACAAAATTTTCTGGCTAATCCCTAACAATTTCATAACAGATGCTAAAGTCCCTTCTTTAACTCACTCTGAATTCAACAACTGAGGATGTAACTGGATCAGGTGGGTATTCTAAAGTATAAATCATAAAATGGTATGTCAAAGTGCTGTTTTCCCAGTGATAAAAGAGTAAGAAAATATAATAGCAGATAAATGGGCTGTGTGGGAAGAAGATACAACACACTGTAGCCAGCTCCCCATAGATGTTAAAAATGAAGGGCATCAAGTTTAAGGGAGAGGCAGCAGAAAATACATCTTAGAGGATTTAAATGGCACAGTCCAGAGACCATTTCATTAGCAGTTTTGAATTATCCACAGTTCCTTCTGCCAAAGTTTATGACTAAAAAAAAATCAAAATCATTTATGAAACCATTATTAAAACATTTCAGCTCCTGAAAACTGCTTTTCCAGGGTATCTTTTTTTTATTTTATTAGACCATAAATATGTCAATACAATTTCATTAAAGGCATAATGAAAGACATTACCAGCAACAGGGGGAAATGGGTTCGTTTGACAATTTGCAAAATGAGAACTGTCAGTATTCCTCTAGCTTTTTCTGATGCCACTTTAGGCTTTGGACTACTTTCCCAGGGGAAAAAGCAGATAAAATGAATAAATGGCTTCCCCACAGCGATGTGAGAAGTCTATTAAATGGCTCTGCGACTGTGTGCTTTCTAGGCACAGGCATTTGGCACAGCAGAAGGCACCGACTTCTTGTGAACTAAAGTGGGTACAATGCAGGCCAAAAAAAGGGACTCAGTTTCTGCCTCCTCCCTCGGTGCTGCCCTTCAAGAAGGAAGCACAGCAGCGTGTTTCCGAAGGCACAAAAAGCTCCTGGGTAGGGTCCCTGCACTGGCAGAGGAAAGGGAGATTGGTGAGGGACAGCAGACCCGAAAGGAAGGTGTGCACTGGCAGAGCAGCTCCCCGGGGAGGAGAGATGCTCCCCGCCGCGGAGGCAGAGCACCCGGGAGCTGAGCCACCGGCACTGGGTGCTGGCAAGGCTCCCTCGGGGCTTGCCCAGTTTCTCTTGCTCTCTCCCCAAGGACCCGCTGCCAGCCATTAGCAGACACAGGATATTTGGCACTCTTCATTTCGTAGAACACCGTGGCTTGGTAAGGCAGGCTTATTTTTTTCCTGCCTCTGAATCCAGACCATAGGGTGCAGCAAAAGCGGTGCAGAATTGCTAGACAATGTATCTGAAATTATCTCTATTTAATCTATTGCATTTCAGGGGTCTTGTTTTGACCAAAATGCTCTTTAATTCTTGGTAAGCTATCTCCTTTTCTAAATATACTCCTTCTCCCCACTTCTGCTATATCCCGAGGGGGAACCAGTCTAGGATATTAAACCACATGGACTGAAGCTACAGTATGGATACACTTTTTACTACCAACAGAAGGAAAAGAGAGGAACACATGTTAACTCACAATTCCCTTAGGAGAAAGAGCTCCAGCCCCAGCTTCCCCCATATATAATATTACTTCAAGTGTTGTCTTCATTAAAGAATATTCCCAGTGTAAGCAAGGAAGCCTATTTTTCCTCAACATTGAAAAAACACATTTTGGTTTCTCTCTGCTTCTAACCTAAGGAAAATCAAGCAAGAAAACAGCAAACAAACACACAAATCATCCTTCTGACACCTTTTACACTACACGTTTTAATCTTTCAATCACCAGGTTTCTTAAACCTGCATTATCATTAAACACTGCAAAAAGCCATGCAGAACAAAAGTCCTGTATCACTAGAGATACATAGCTCAAGCACAGGCTCACAAGAGAAAATGTTTTTATAGCATTTCCTGAAAAAATCCACATAATCGGATAGCTTCTGCGGTGGGGTTGCCTCTTTCCCTGCTGGAACTGAACAAAACTCTTCCAGCAAGGAATTACTTAGTGCCTGGCAGTGGGACCAGCAATAGTGTCTCTCTGTGTTATTATGACTGAGATTGGATGTGGTACTCATGTTGACACATCTTGGGTTTGAACTCCTGCAGACCACAGGCAGGCAGTCTTTGTGTTTGAACTCATTCACGGAAAGCACAGTTTGGGATGGTTTAGGGTTTTCTTTATGAAAGTTTTCTATTACCACTTACTATGAAATATATAGAAATTGCCTCAGAGCATGAAAGAATTCACTGTTCTTTTCTCCATGACCTTAAAAGTGGACTTACTTTTGAGAGCTTTTCTGGTCACATGCAGTCTGGATATTAAATGAAATTAGAGAGCCTATCTGAAGTGCCAGCAGAGAGGGAACGTGAGCACTTAGATTGTGGGAATTCTTGAGAGGGGCTTCAGAATTGTTTGAACATGCTGTCAAAATAAAGATTAGTCAAAAAATATCACCCTCTGCAGCCTGAAATGTGCCAGTCAATGCATCTCAAGCTTTTGCTTAATCCAAGACAGCCCTCTGAAATTGGTTGTCCTGACTGCTGGCACACCTGCCCCAGGCTGGGGATGCTGGAAGCTGTGTGATCCCTCAGCTGGAGCTAGTCTGCTGGTGGTTCCCCCTAGAGTCCCATTTGGTGGCAAGCGCCAGCAGCTGCTCGGGGAAATTGGCATCGCTGCCTGTTCGTGCTGGAGGTGGCAGTAAAAGTGACAAGACCATCAGTCTCACTGAGCTGAAATGCCCTGTCCTGGGAGCTTGTCATTTGGCAGAAATTTCAAAATCAGAAAAATGCTTCTATCCCAAATAACACTGAGATCAAACTCAGAGAGGGAGGGAAGGGGAGGTTATTTCATGTTATGGAAGCTTCTCTTTTGGGCCAGCTCTTCTTGAGGGTGACAAATAACTCCACAGCACCTCTGGTTCAACAACACGCCCTTTGCCTGCCCCCAAAACTGCCACACCATCTTTCAGTTCCACCTCGCTTCCCTCCTCCAAGGACCCAAGAGTTTTCCAATGTCATAAAATCAGTCTTGGCTCTTCTGAATTAGTCTGGACACAATGCATTTCAATTAAACAAGGCTTCCGATAATATATTTCAAACACTTCCCACTGAATACTGCAGTGAGTAAAAATGGCTGGGAGAAATGACAGTGATCTACTTGGGGAATTTCTCCTGCAAAGGAAATAAATAGAAGGTTGCTAGATACTTTTGCACTGCATAATCAGTTTGTACTGGTAGTATCCCCAGACGGTGGTATGTGTATAGAAGGTGCTGCAGTTGGGATCACTCCTCCTCTCCAGCAACAGCTGCAGCAGCATCTTTCTGACACCAGTTTCCTGCAGGAGACCCAAAGGAAAGAGCAGCAGAAGATTATAAAATTGCCATAAGCATAAAGTTACTGTCCTCTCCCCAAAGTCTGACCTCTGCAAGCTAAAGCTCCCTCCCCAAGCCCTGAAGGTACAGTTAATAAATTTCAAGTCTCTGTACTGCCAGTGAGAGTGCTCTTCTGGAAATGGGGAGCTGGATCCTACCCCAACTCTAAAGACCATCCACAGATTTTACGTGAAACAATCATTGGGTAAAACACAAACAGCCAGCGGGCAGAGCGACGAGGTGCTGCTAGCAGTTCTCTCTCTTCCCCACGCATCTCCCTCCTGCCCTGCAGAGTAACAGGGATCTCCCTGCTGTTCCCTCCCTATTTCAGTACCAGCTTTGAGCTGCCTCCTCACTCGGGCTCTCTCTTGTGTCCTCCCTGGGAAGGCCTCTCCTGCTATCGTACCCCCTTGTGCTGGACTCCTCTGGGAGCAGAAGGACCTCTCACAATGAACATGTGCCTCCTGAGTCTGCAGGAAAAGTATCCATATGCTGCAGCACAGCCTGAGATTTCAAAGCAGAAGCTTTTTCTGCATCAGAGTTGAAGCAAAGCATTGGAGGCTTTTTGCAGTGCAAGATCTCCCGCTAACTGGAGAGTGCAGAACGGATAGGAGTCGGGTCCAAGTCTTTCACCAACATGCAGCAAAACAAAACCTCCACAAAAATATTCCAGATCTATGATGTCATTTACCTACATTTGAACACTACTCCCACTTTATGGCATTTGAACCACGTCTGTCTTTGTAACAGCCTTCCCATCTTCCACATCAATACAGTTAATTCTTCAGTGTTCTGGTGTCAGTACGGACATTGTTTAAAACCGTTACGAAACACATCAGTAAAACATATGTCCATTACATAAACTTATATGAATGCATTACAACTCAAAGCTGTGCCATTATGTTAATACTATTG
This sequence comes from Scopus umbretta, assembly GCA_013400535.1. Classification (NCBI taxonomy): domain Eukaryota; kingdom Metazoa; phylum Chordata; class Aves; order Pelecaniformes; family Scopidae; genus Scopus; species Scopus umbretta. Next base: position 51,699 of record VZTL01032377.1, read on the forward strand.
AAAACACATATCTATAGGTATATGTATAGATGCGTGTGCGTGGCTACAACAATACAGTAAGTGTATGTGTGAAATCCAGCCCACTGCTGTCAGTAGCAAAACTTCCTGCAGATTCAAAATTATATAGGATTTCATCTTATGTATAATAAACAGATTTACAGGTAGTCTAGCTGAGATTTTGGAGACCACCAGGAGGATTTGGCATCCAAATTCCATATGCAACATCAAAAGTCTTTGCTTTGCTTTGAAAATTTGTGTCAGTGTAGTCAACTGGATTAATCGGTTGTCATATACAACTGCAGGTTGCTATCAAATTATTATTAGCTGCAAATAATTGCATGTGCACATTTGTATGAACTTTGTTTATGAACATGTTTTCCCAAGAAGAACGCCTGTGGGTGCAAATGTAAACGTCCCATCCTGACAATTCAGTCCTTATCTTATACCTGCTATTTAGTCCCACAAAAAAACCCAAACAAACAAACAAAAAAGAATTAAAAAGCTTTTCGCTAGACTTCCCCTGGAGCAATATACAAAATATACTGTTGGTTTTATCCCTGATGAAATCTTGAAATAAAACAAGCAAAACCCCCAGATGAACTCCCCAGGCCTGAGCGGATTTAGTTTAATTTGCCACAGTCCTTTGTGGAGCTGCTGTTCCAGGGAAAGCAGCAGGTCTTGATCTTGGGCTCTAACAGATGGCCCCAACAATATGACGGTAATAGCATCTGACATGTGTTGTTTCAATGATGTCTCTAACTCTCGGAGAAGTATGCAAGCGTTACATACCGTGTGCTGCTTCAGATTGTTATTTTTGGCATGCTTCTGCTGGCATATGTTATGATGAACTGTTCACAACATCTTACATTTCCATCATAAAATAAAGGGGAAAAAAGAGACTCGGTCCGTAAGCCTGTCATTTAACCTTGTTCCCAAGGTAACATTTCCCTCGCATATGGGTCAGCTCCACAGAAACCAAAACCCAAACTGCATTTTGAGGGATTAGCTGTATCGCAGGAAGTGGAGTCCTGGGGACGGCGGAGAGACAAGTTGATGGAAATATTTATGGCCCACCTCTCGGAGTGTTTCACAGTGACACATAATCAGAGTTTTCTACAATATGCATTAAATGGTGGCAATCTACAATCTGAATGGCATCTGGTGATTAAGGAGCTGTGAGGAGGGAAATCAGAGGGGACTGAGTGGCTCGTCGTGGTGGAGTTTTCCTGCTAATTGCAGGGGTAATGAACACATCCCCTTTCAAGCCCAGAGGGTTTTCTTAAGGAACTTGTGATTTTACTCATTGCCAGGTTTAACAAAATAGGATTTCTGGCAGGGAAATGCTTTCAGCTGCAAGTAGCAAAATCTAGCTAAAGCAGAAACATCAATGATATTCACTGAGTGCAAGTCATTGAAATGTCTTAGCATCATAAACTACTCTTGATTGCTTTTTTCACAAACGAGCTGCTGCCAAATAGAGGACAGACGGCAACAAGGAAACCCATCTCAGCCGCTTTCCTCCTCAATTTGCAGTTACACCCCCTACCATTTTTCCCCTTAAAAGCTTATCTAGGTCCTCATAAAATTATTTATTGTTATTGCTATGTGGGTTGTTTATTCAGTCGATGAAGGACAGGCTCCGGCAGCCCTCCCACTCCTATCCTCCAGGCCCTTACCTCTCCTTGTCTTCAGCCAATGCAGCCTTTTCCTCTGGCTTGGCTCAGCTTCACTCAGCTCCCATAGCTCCATCTCCCCTTCACAGTCCTGTGTCTTTTTAACCACCTCTTCTCCAAAGATGCAGGGGACTCCTTTTAGTGCATCTGAAGGGGCTCTTAAGTGGAGAGGTGTGAAAAAGCTACGGCACAGAGACAGACGTGAAAAAAAATCATGGGATTTGGTTGTTAGGTTTAAAAGAAGAAAGCCAACCATCTTGCAGCATAGCCTTGAATTTTTGCCTCCACGAAGAGGAACATTACGTGCATTTGTTACAAAGGTACCAAAGTTCAAGCACACCAAGTTACATTATTTGCACCAGAAGCATTAGAGAAGAGAGGTTTCAGGAGTAACAGCCCCCAAACGTGGACACTTCTCTCTCATTCTGGCTACAGACTATGAGAGGGTCTTAGAAAAAATGGAAACTAAAAATGGAGAGTCCCATCCAAGTAACATGGAGTGTCTGACTGCAGGGTATTGAAAACCCACGGGGAAAAGGCAAGGGGAAAAGCAGGGAAGAGCAGGGAAGGGGAATTCTGCAAAAACACTTGAGCAGGGAAGGAGCCACAGTAATGGAGACAAGGCCAAATGCAGACCAGTGCTCTTCGGATACAGGGCAGACAGAAGAAGACCTGAGCCTCTGAGGAGCTGCTGGGGTGTCAGGGCCAATGCCAACACCTTCAGTTAACAGCATTCAGGATATTTACACATACTCACTTACACCAGTCTCCATGATGGCTCTGATTACTACAGCAGAAAGAGTGGGACAAGGCAGAATGAGAAGAGGCAACCAGCCTGCTTTGCAGGAGGGACAACCTCAGCTGGCTTTGGGGAAAGATTTGCACCTTTGGCAGCAGTGCAACACATGAAGGGGGAGATTGCAACCGGTGAGCCAGCCAGAGCTCCAGTTCCTGTTTGCTCTGCAGTCACCAGAGGGTCTCAATCCATCACTCACATGCAGAGGACAGCTGATGCCTTCTTCTTCCTTTCTGTATCATTGCTCTTCTTTCCTGTGCTTTTTCTTCCCTGCATGTCCCAGCACGCCCATGCCCTTCCAAACCTTCAGATAAAACACTCAGCAATAAAGCAAGTGGCACTGACATTGAGTGAAACCAAAGAGTGTGAAGATGGCACTTCACTGAGATGAATGGGGTGGAAAGGTTCATGCTTTTCTGTTAAGGCTGTCTGCAGACTCAGACAAACATTACATTAATTAGACTGTGGGAAGATTTTCTTGGCAAACAAAACCATTAGAAATTCACTTGTTTTAACAGAAGCTTAGATTTGATACTCTATGACGCAGTCACACCAGTCTTGTTAACTCATCAAATAGCTGAGTCTTGGACACAAGGAAGTTATTTTACATGCAATTACAGAGAAAAACTGCAATTTCTTCCTAAACAAAAGGAACTTTTCCACACAGCTCCAGTCCATGCTCTTGTCTTTACAGTTCAGTACTCATTTAAGAGCAGTTCTAGTCTGAGGATTATCTTTGCAGAAAATAGCACAGTTAGACTCCATATTTACAATTTTTCCAGAGACTTCCAGATCAACCCACCTTGTTAAAAGTAAACAGAGCATAATTTCTTTTTCCCAGACCACTTGTCTTCCAAATTCAGCCTAGAATATAAAAATTCAAAAAAGGCTATTGTAGCTTTGGTTTTCTGCTATCTCAGGAATCATCAGTAACAGGGATCTAAAACGTAGGCAAGAGTTTTAACTATTTTAGTCATTGTTCTGGTGCCCCCAGGATATGTGGGAAGACTGCAGCCAGCCTATAGGTCCTTTCTGTGTGGTTGCAGGGACACGCACGTGGTCCTGCTGTCGCCGTGCCCGCCTGCTGCTGCTTGCATGTTAACACATGTGGTATCTGGCGCAGGTAATGCCATGGAGCCTGCCATACTGACAGACACACTTTTTCCCTAACCCTGAAAAAAAAGGGTTACCCCTTTCTCCTTCATTCCTGGTTGGTCACATGGTGAGCTCACCCAGCTGCCAAAATCTCCATGAAATAACATACAGAATTCACTTTTTTTTTTTTTTTAATCAGGGTAAGATAGTTTTCACGCTAATTCAAATTCCCACTGTACTCCCAATGGTACTTCTGGGTCTTTCCAGAGATTTAGGCACTGGGAAATGCCAGAATCAAGCCTTGTGGCACTTAAGGAATTCAAATACCTCTAGGGTGTAAGTGGGAAAGGAGCTGTCGTTTTCCATGCTTTTCAACTTAGGTGTCCATACTTTGTCTAAACTATACTTTCACACCTTCTATTTTGACTCTGATGCCTAAATTCAGGAACAGACCTGTTCAAGACACAGATACTCCCCTACCAACTGGCTACCACTTTAATTAACTCCTACGTGAACAGAAAATTGACAGCCTGATGTCATGCCTGATGTCAATGCTGGTGACATTAAGGTTGACAGTAAGTGCCTCTCCATTCCATAATGAGACTGATGCTTTATTCAGTGCCTGGTGAAAGCTAGAGAACAGGCAAGATTAGGCTGGTAGAAGATGAAAATGTTACTGGGGAAAGCAATCAAGGAACATTATAAACAACCTTTGGATAGAAGGAGCATTACTTTGGTTTGCAACCGGAAGGCCTGGTTAGATGCCCAGCCAGCACCTGACAATCATGTAGCTGCATTAGCTGGCATGGGGTCTCTCAACTCCAGCTGGTCAGGAGCTTGCAGAACTACTGTCCATTACATTTATTATCTTCTGATTATTCTATTTACAAAACGCTCTCCCCAGGAGTTCCCCAGAGCCCCCCCTAGACGAGCTGCTGCAGAGTCACTGAATGCAGCAGTTGTACTGTGGAGGCTCCTACTGTAAGCACACGCCTTGGGCACTCAAGAATCTGCACTGGCAAGCTGTTAGTTTTCACCTATAATTACCAAAATGGCTTGGGATCTGCCTGTCTGCGAGACACTTCTCTCCCCAGGTGATCAGACTGTCACAGTGGCACTCAGCGGATGCGCTCAAGCTGTCACCTTGCCAATTTAAGAAAGAGCAGGACCTGCTTGCAATGATTTTGCTTGAAGAGGGCTCCAAGCTTTGAGATATTTTCCCTTAGCTTGAACAGAAAGGTAAAATTCCCTGGAATCTCTTGGCTTTTATGAATACCCCATAAAATTTTACAAAGCTTTTGCAGCGGTGATAGCAGTGGTAAAGAGGACGCATGCAATCAGTATTTGTGAGTTGGACAGATTATCATTTATCTGCACTTCACTATTTAGCACTTAGTCTGTAAATAAAAAGGACACCACTGGACTGTGCATCCAAATTTGCAAAAATGAGGGACTCTATCTTTTTGGAGAACTTTAGGGAGAGTGGGGGAGGAAGGGAAATAAATCAAATTAACAGTAAAGATTTGCACTGGCAAAGACATTTTACATTTCAGAGTGGGACACGAGAGCCCTCCACATTTTCATTAACAAAAGGTCTCACAACCTACTATTTCCAAACAATCCACCCGCAGTGTTCAGATCAAACAACCAAACTATCAACACTGCGAGAATAAAAAATGTAGCTTGAGCTTAATTTGGTTCATTTTTTTTCCTTTGTAAAGCACTACACGTCTTAGCCTGATACTCATTTTGCCTACCACTCTCTACCTGATTTACATTCACATGCCAATATACCTGCTATCAAATTTGCTCACACCATTTCCTTGTAGACCCCAAGAGCTGAGCATAGAAAGTTAATTTTGGTAGTTTAATGCCATGAGGGGAAGAATTAAAAGCTGTTCTCCTGGCATCAAATTAACGCCGGCTTGTTTGAATATAAAGTATATGGCAAGGGGTGAATCCCTTGATCCTTATCAAATGGGTGAAATATGCCCACATGTACAGAGATTAGGATTAGCATGAATTTACATAAAACAATATGGACCTGTGTGGAAGAGTGGGCTGTATGAGGGAATACAAGCACACACACACCACCCATGGACAGTCACTATTCAGTAGGAATGGTCACCTTTGTTCCATGTGATGGATGAACAGCAGATTAATTGACTGTGTTTTGACACTAATTTTGGAACAAATCCTTGAAATTAGCCGAAGTCTAGATAATGGGGTCAAAGAGATGCCTTCTAGACATGCCTTCTTCAAGGTGAAGAAAAGAAAGGCAGAAATCCTTAACATGCTTCTCCAGTCCGAAGGGGATTCAAATTCATGGCTACCAACTACAAACTTAAACCTGGAGTCAGATTTGCAGCGAACTGGGATTCAGTGAAGTCTGAAGAGGCTTTTTGCCACATGCTACATGGTCTCCCCACGTTCCACAATTCTGCCTCTCATAGAATCATAGAATTATTACGGTTGGAAAAGACTTCTGAGATCATCTAGCCCAACTGTCAACCACTATGTCTACTAAACCATGTCCTGGAGTGTCACAGCCACACGTTTTTTGAATACCTCCAGGGATGGTGACTCCACCACCTCCCTGGGCAGCCTGTTCCAATGTTTCACCACTCTTTCAGTAAAGAAATTTTCCCTAATATCCAATCTAAACCTCCCCTGGTGCAACTTTAGGCCATTTCCTCTCCTCCTATTGCTAGTTACTTGGGCAAAGAGACCAACACCCTCCTCGCTACACTCTCCTTTCAGGAAGTTGTAGAGAGAGCATGCATACCTAAAAATTGCTAATTGATAAATTGCCCCAGAGCCTTCTCTTTTCAAGTTCTTTTGGCCTCTCCTCAGCCACCAGATACTCCAACCCTTCACTGCGTACTGATCCCACAGCAGTGTCACCACTCTGAACAAGCACAGGATCATTTGACAATGCCAGTGTCTCTGCTTGTTACACTTGCTCTGTGCCCCGCTTTGCTTCATTGTGTGCAGCACTGACCGGTCCAGCTCGCAGTGCCCCGTTGTGCTCCACCCCCATGCAGGCCTTCCTCACTCCCTAAGATGGGCTTCCCTCCTCCTCGTCCTCACTCCAGGACCACGTGGCTGCCAGCCACCAAAGCAGGGCTGTCACCTCGACAGGGTTGGTGAGTGCTGGGAGATACCCTGTGCTGGAGTATGAGAGCATCCACATGAGAGGAAGGAGAGGAGAAGGAAGCCTCGGTGCCACCCTGTGCTCTGGCACCTACCGTGGGTATAAAACCCAGCCTCTCCTTCCCACTCCTGCCTGACCAGACCAGACAGGGAGCAGGAACTAAAATGCCACCCATCCTTTGCATGGGTATGGTGTTATTTGATGAGCTTCATGATACCAAAATACAAGCTCTACCTCCTCATGCTCCCGCACATGCTTCAGCCCTGAGATGTCACTTGGGCCAGTATTTTCCTGACCTTGCCCTGAGAGAACGACTGACCTCCAGGGCCTCCCACCGGGAGAGGACCCTGCATGCAGCCCGAGGACATGAACTGCTCCTTGTCATAAGCAGTTCCCTTGGATTAATTACCCCCCTTTAACATAGCAGCTGTGACTTTTTCAGGATTATGTAAACAATGCCTGTCTCCTTATCTCCTGAAGTTCCAATCTAGCCCCTCATCACCATACTGTCTGGACTGTAATTATAACATTATTAATGGTTATCTATCCTCTGTGAAGTAAAGTAAACTTGACTACACCAGTTAATCAATACTTGGACAAATGAACTGAGCTTTTCCCTGGGCTAGGACAAGTAATTGTAATTATGAGATGTGATCAGCTGGTGAGGTACGGTTACTAACACATGCATCTGGCAGAGAAGTGAAGTTTTAAATATCTATCAAAAGGCTCTGGTTTCACAGAGACAGTATTTCTTTAACTCTAGTTAAGCACTTGTCAGAAACCATTAGCTTTAGCTAATCAGTTATCATCCTTCTAAGGAATGACAAGCAAGAGTCTAGTGGACCGACTATTGAGAACCCTTGCTGGCACAAATGTCCATCTGTCCATGCGAGCATTGAGCAGAAGGCATCGCATTCACGGTGAGGTCACAGGGCATCAAAGGGAAAAGCATCAGAAGGCAGAGTGGATACGGACCAAAGAAAACAGTAATTTACTGCAAGTCTTGAACACTTGGAAGCATCTGGCAGTCAATATGGGTTAGTTACATTATGTTTGCTCTGTTTTCTGCATGAGAACTGCACATGCAACTTCACAGAACCCTGGGCAGCAATTACAACATAGGATACCATGGAAAAATCTGCTCGGAAAATAATCTGGCTTCTTTCTAATTCACACATACATACGTATGCACACTGAAAAACTGTAATGCCTAACTGAGGAGCCACACACAAGATTAATGAGGGCAAGTGGTAATTTAAACACAGAAGGGAAGGAGGGCAATAAAATACCAGTTTGCTTGTTTGCTCTAATCCTCTAAGAAGACTAGAATAGGTTAGTTTTTGTTTAAGGCTTTACAGATCCCCATACTGGGAAATGTCCAACAGTGAAGGATGTGTGCAGGCGGCAAGCACTTAGGCAAATGTGTGAAAGTAGATGTACTATCATCTCACCACAAAACATTTTTCAGGAATCTGCAAGAAATAAAGGCCCTTTCTGCAGTAGCAAAGATGAAGCCATCTTCTAAAAGGGAAACATGAGTCACCTTTCACCATGCCATAGTACCCCAGGAAAATGAAAATAAGGTTGCAAGAGGGAATCGCAGGGAACAAATGCTGTCGACAACACCTTCTGGTGCAAGAGTGCCGGAGAGGCTGGAAGTGGAGCAGTCACCCTCTTGAACTTGTTGGTGCTGGAAAAGGAAGATTTCTATTTGCACCACTTTCTTACCAACCGAGGAAAAACATTTTTTTCCTAGTTTGTGGTTTCTTTCCTTTATGCTATACCCAGTAGAAAGCAGAAACTCAGGAATCTGAGAGAATCCAGAGAAATCTGCTGTAGCTCCCCAGTCAGAGTGTTGTGTGCTTTGTGCAAATTCTGACCAGACTTACTTGAAGACAGCCCTGGGGCCACCACAAGCTATCCTTCATAGCTCAGAGAGTTACCTAACTGCAAAGGACCATCACAGCATGGTAACTCTCTGGGCAGATTCCTCCTGCTCCTCCAGATATGTGATTTATTCCAGAGCTAAACAAAATGGCAGGTTTCGCTCAGATTCAGACCACTGCCAAGATTTGCCTGGAGCTTGCTATGGTCAGAAAGATACGAGGTGAGAGCCATCCAACCAAATGGAGAGACTTAGTAATGCAACATTTGCAGTAACTACCCAAGGCTAACTTTACAGAGAAAGGCACTCAGGGGTTACATTTCATATTATCCTGAAGTAAACACCTTATAGGACAAATTTGCCCCTACGGCCCTGTATCCATTTCTGCAATCCAAAGGGAATGCTGCATTTCTCCATTTTACAAGGGGTGGGTTAATTGTACCACTGCGAATGGCAGTACTGCTGGCTTAACCAGCGACCCCAGGCCCTGTGTATTCCTTCCAGAAAGGGCAGCAGTAAAATCACCCGGAGACTTAGCAGACGTTTAACCAGGCACCTCTATCCCAGTGTCACTGAGGGAGGTGGCCCTGGAACTGAGGATTCTCCTCCTTGCGCAGCCAGAGGTACTGATAGCTTAGGATTTGTAAGAAACTAACAAAAAAAGGGCATTTTTTTCCCCTTAACATGCTAAGATTAAGTAATTCCAACTCTTCTGATATTGATAATCTTAAATCTCTCTCCCCTACCAAAGCCATGTAGGCTGTTTTTGTCTAACCTTCTGTCCCTTTTCCTTTATATCTATAGGAAAAAGGCAGATACTTTCCCTCTGCTACGCAGAGTTTCCCCTCGGCTTTCCAGGAACAATGTGCAAAACGGGTGTTATGAAACTCATGCTCTTCAGTTGCTCTGAAGGCACTGACAGGTGCCATTCCCAACAAGGCAGGTCCCCTCCGCTGCCCACCCTACCTTTTCAGCAAGATCCTAGATTTCAGCACCCACACTGACTGCTGCTGCTGCCATCAATGTAAGTGGCTCTCAGACTAAAAGCATTTTTAGCATGAACTTTATACTTGTTGTTTATGGTGAGCATAAGGGGTAGACTCAGATACTCCCATGAAGTGACAGTCTCATCCCCATCTAGCAGAAGGGGGTGCAACAGGTAATTGCTGCTACTGACTTTTCTTTTTTTTATATATATATTTTAGCTACGTAATTTGAAATAAAACTCCTAAATCCTCAACTATACAGTCTGTTACCCTTATTAATAGCCTTCATAGCCATCTTTATAGCCATCGCCTTCTGCCACTGAACCCATTGACTCTCACAGGATTTTAAAAGCTCTACTGAATTTATACTTTGGGACAGGGATTTCCCTTTTACAATATATTTGTCCAGAATCTGCTTCCAAATGGCCCTGATAAGCACTAATGTATCATAAATAGTCACTATTAACAGGCAGTTAATTATACTCTTCTGGAAGGCTGTTCCTAGATTTTCCCTCATTCAAACACTCTGATCCCACAAGCGAGAAACCTATGCAGTCAGGGCCAGCTCACAAACATTTCCAGATTAAAAACTGAAACTCCTAATAGTCCAAGTGATTTCTATTCTCAATAAAACTGGGGTTAAAGGCAGAAAAATGTCATCCTGTCTTGTAAAGCAGCTTAGCACATTTACCAAACGCCTCTGGGAGAAGCATCCCGTTTTCACCAGAGCTTTATGTGGCCAATTCAGCTGTAACAGTTCTGGCTACTTTACTACTGACAATTTGACAAGTGGACTCAAACAGGAAATGTTTTATGATTTCCTTTCACAAACCTGGATGGGGAAAACATTAAATAGAAATTGAAAACCAAGTTCCATTGGCATTTTTCTTTTGGACCTATTTTCCCAGGGAATTTAAGTTCATTTTTCGAGGAGTGTTCCAATAGACCGCTGGAAAGATAACACTTGCTTCATTTCCCTTCCCTCCAGCCTTAAACAACCAGGATTTATACAGTTATTTTTTATTCTTTTCAGATGCCACAGCCTTGCCTGTTTATAAAATGTAAGAGGTAGACAGATAATTGTACTATTTCACTAGTAAACAGGGAGCTGAATATGAAACTGAGCTCAGAATTGGAAACCCTGTCAGAGTGTTGGTGAATCATTGTATGAAACAAATTGTTCACTTTCTGTTCAGTCCATTAGCTACAAGGATGGAAAGAATTGCTCTCACAACGCATAATGCTGCAATTTCCTATATTCACTTAGCACTTCCCCTTTCCCTTCTGCAAATCAGAGGCATTACATTTGAGATTTAATTCGCTCCCTCTAACCACGTTTTCATTCCCAACTCAGACAAGCCAAACTATCGCTCGGTGAAAATGCAACAGCTTTTACATAGCATTCATGAATACAGTGCTCTTCCTCTCTTTTGGAAATAAGATAATTGCAGGAAAACACAGAGAATTATATAGAGGACCCTGTGCCTAGCCAGCTGCAAACAGCCCTCCCTTTTGATTCTCCTGAGCTTTTTGAAAGATGGCGTATCAGAACTGAATTCACACGAACCCCATGTCATTTGTATGCCAGATTTTGTGCTGACATTGTGATGAGAAAAATCAATACTTGCCTACAGGTACCACATGGTTGCCCAGGCCCTTTCCCTGTGTTTTGTAAGTCTGGGGGAGCTGTTGACATTTTTAATAGTCCCCAAGCGTTAGGCCTCCTAAACAAGCTATTTAAAGCAATTCTGCCTCTGAAATGGGGCAAGGAAGATTGTATTGGTACAACTGAGAGCCGTGACTATCCGGGGGCTTCACTCCAGCGATGAGACAGGGCTTACCGTCCCAGGCAGAACTGTGTGCCACCACACTGTGGTCATCCCGAGACCCACACTAGGCTGCCCGCCTCTGCATGGCAATGTCCTGCGGGGAAGTAGCCCCGGGTGTGCGCAGCAGCGAGAGCTGACGCAGCCCTTCAGGCCCACGGCTCGCCGTTACCGGCCACAGAGAAGAGGGGGGGTTACACTGGACAGCTGAGAATGACCGCCTGCAGTTTTTGCCGGATGACTGCCATGGGAGGGAGGCCTGGAAAGGATGAGTTTATTGTCTATGCTTGGTATTTACAGGAACGGTGCTGGTGGGCCTCTACTGTGCATTTTCTTTTAAGGAGAAGCCAGGTGTGAGGAGGAAAGCTTTGAAAGAAGAGCTATGAAACAAAATTCTTGGCACTTTTCAACCTCCCTTTACTATGTCAACCTCTCTTTACTACCTTTCCTGCACATAGGACAGCATACGTTAATTGATCCTGCTACACAGACACCCACAGACAAAGCCTCAGTTGCTGCTCTGTAAAAACAAGACACAGAAGACAGATGGCGGTCATCTGAGGCCACAGGAGCAGCTAGGAGTGGGAGCTCTTCTCTGGGACTCAGGCAGCTTCTTAACTTCTGCCCCTGTCAATTAGCACAGGCCAAGAGTCTTCCCTTGGCTGCATGAACTGTGCTGACCAACACTGGGAGGAAGAAATGAGATCTCAGGAAAGATCAGCCCTCATTACCTCTGTATCTTCTGCACACTGCATTTTTATTCTGGAGATAACATTGCAAAAGAGGCTTTTAAAAAATGCCTGCAAATGAAACAAGGAACAGGCCTTGTGTGCCTGACTTACGGCTCCAGCGCCTGCTCTAGCAGACGCAGATCTACCTCAGAAAACAGTGGCTGGATTGAGACCTAGAGGTAAAATCTAGCCTTTCAGTCCAGCAACTATGAAACCTATTTTGAGCTACTTCTAATTGAACTGCCTGGCACTGGCACTGAAATGCCTTTTGGAACATGTGCTGTTTTGCAGCAGTTCGGATTTTGACTCCCTGGTTCCCATCTGAGGTAAGACACTTGCTTTTTCATAACTTTACCTGCAAGTGATCTATTGAGGGAACCATTAAAAGGGAATTCAGCCGAATTGATCCTCCAGGCAAATTCTGCTAGAGTGGCAAATCCACTGTGTGCATAACCTTAAACTCATTTACCATTGACTGGCCGTATTCACATCTCTGAGGTTAGCAATTTACTACAAGGAAGGATGGTGAGGAAGGGTGGCATTTTAGGTGTACCCATCAGTTGTCAAGCCCTGGGAAATGACAGCATCACATCTTCAGCATTACTTTACTTCCATGTAAAGTAGCAAGACTGGGTAGGGAGTTTGGTGGCAACAAGAAAAGCTCGAGGCAGAAAGTGTTAATTCCATAATTACCGTATCTCTTTATAATCCTTATGGAAAAATAAAATAGTAACGCATTTCAAAAGGTGTTTGGCAAAAGAAATAGGAAACAAAACTGATCTAATAGGAAATAAAAGCGATTTTATTTGTGCCATGCTGGCCTCAAATCACCCACTTGGGTCTCCTGTGGGGAAGCAGGGCTGTTTGGCTCTGGAGCGCTTTATTGCTGCTCTGTTATCAGAATTGTATTCACACTGGAGCTCACGCAGAAGCCAGTGATGTAGGCGTATTTGGGTTGTGTTTCAGCTTATGTGCCAGTTTAACACGGACTGAAATCCACCTCCTGCTGCTTTGCAAACTCAACTCTTTTCCTCCAAAAGTGGTAACAGCAGCTTCTCCTCCATTATTTTTCCTGGACATTTGAAATTTCTGACTACATTAAAAAAACATCCACCTGAATATCCATCACCCACTTGCATTTTAAAGTACGTGACTATGTAACCCATTTCACGCTTATTCCACCTGAACAATCCACTCCGGGCCAAATCCCAAGAAGATGCCAGCACTTATTTTTTGCCTCGCCTTAACATCTCAGCTGTTGGCAAAGAAATATGAATTCTTACTCTAAGGCGTTGGAGGGCCTTTTTAAACTAAATGTAGTTGTTGCAAAATGTTTTGGAGAGACATCAGTGAATGCTGATTATTTTGTGTTTACTTACCTTTTCTCTAGGACCAGATACAAAATGAAACAACACAGGTTTCATGGAGTATTTCAACTGAGGAGGACATTATTTAGCCTCCAAGCTCTGTTAAGTTACAGGGAATTGCCAATAAGGATGCCAGGGACATCTCTACATCCCTCATTATGTCAACTAGAGGGACTTGTTACTAATAAATATCTGCTAGTAGAATCAGAATCTCTCTCTTAGCTCCATGTCTCAAACATACTTTGAAGCCCAGAAGAGGGATCTGTCACTGTCGACCTGTTCTTCACTGGGAAAGCAGGAGTTTGTCTGTGAAACATTTCCAGAATTGGAGTGACTGATGACACAGAGCATGACCATTATATAACAATACTGGAATTACTCCCTTTGCAAATTATTTGGAAATATGACAATGGCTCCTACCGAGATAGAAGGGAACCTGCCATATTTCTAAAAATGCATAGACTGTCCTGCTGAAACAAGATGAGAAGTTTCCAGGTTGGGGTGGAAAACTGTTTCCCTGAATGGAAGAGCATTGCATTGATCACCCCTCACTACAAGAAGGACATTGAGGTGCTGGAGTGTGTCCAGAGAAAGGCAATGAAGCTGGTAAAGGGTCTGGAGAACAAGTCTTATGAGGAGCAGCTGAGGGAACTGGGGTTGTTTAGTTTGGAGAAGAGGAGGCTGAGGGGAGACCTTTTTGCTCTCTACAGCTTCCTGAAAGGAGGGTGTAGTGAGGAGGGTGTTGGCCTCTTTGCCTAAGTAACTAGCGATAGGACGAGAGGAAATGGCCTCAAGTTGTGCCAGGGGAGGTTTAGATTGGATATTTGGAAAAAATTTCTTTATTGAAAGAGTGGTAAGGCACTGGAACAGGCTGCCCAGGGAGGTGGTGGAGTCACCATCCCTGGAGGTATTCAAAAAACGTGTAGATGTGGCACTTCAGGTCATGGTTTAGTAGGCACGGTGGTGTTAGGTTGACAGTTGGGATAGATGATCTCAGAGGTCTCTTCCAACCGTAATGATTCCATGATTCTATGATTCTATGATCCTTACCTGGCCCTTAATATGACACTGGGCTGAGCAGCAGGTGTGGTCCCCAAGTTCCCTGGGCAGCTACATCAGGGGCCTGAACCAAAGCTCACTTCTGGACTACACCAGGGGGTTTCTTTCCCTTGGAAACCAGGGGAGTTACAGAGAACAGGCTGCTCTGTGCCCAGATTTCATCAAGACACAAGGTTGATGTGTAGCTGGAGCACGCAGGCTCAGAAGCTTGGAAAAGCTCCAGGCTTTCCAGGTTGTTCAAGGGAGCACAGTCTTCCTGACAGCCCAAACACAGGCCTAGATCGGGTGAAATACGCATTTCTATGTTATTTATAAATTTGAGCAGCTTTAAACCTTGTTTACAAAACGGGCAAACACTGGTTGCTCGCTATCAGTCTTCTGCCTCTGGGTAGCTGTTACGAGCAGGTAACTCACACACGGAGCTCTCTCAAATGGCCTATGAACTTAAAATAGAGCACCACAGTCAGCATTTGGGGCTACACTCAGACTATGGATTCTATTCATTCCCTAAGGGAGGACGGAAAGATGAAGAACCGTTCTTTAGGGTTATTCAAAGACTGAAGGAGGCAGAGGTGCAGGTGATGTGTAAACGCTCCACAGCGGTGACTGTTGACCATTACTGCTTTCGTAAGCCGGCTGGAGCCCTTCCATGAGCAGGCTGAAGCCTTGACCAGGCAGCTGCTCTAAGGGACTAAGATGCCACATAGCCTCTCCCTGGGTCTCAAGATGGGACCGACTGCGCTAACATAGTTTCTGAGATACAGCAGCCTAACCCATTCTCTTAAAAAGTGATGGAGGCTCTGCTGTCTCCCTAGGCAATCTGTCCTCCACGTTTCACTGTTACATAATTTAATGCTCCTTTCCTGCAATTTAAGTCCATTAGTTCTTGAGGCCAGAGAACAGTTTGTCCCTTCCGTTTAGCAGCTATTTCTATGTGTTTGAAAAAGGTTATCACGTCTCCCCGCAGTCTCCTCTACTCCACACTAAGCAATCCCAGTTTCCCAGTTCATCACACAGAAGCCAGGCTGCTGCTGGCTGGAGATAGCTTTCAGCAACTGCTGACTGGGCTGGATTTGTACCAGCAGCCTGTAGGTGAAAGCCTTCAGCAGCTTTAGCTTTCTGAGCCAGGCTGTCCTTTCAAAGATGTGAAACTTTCTTCTGTAATCCACTACAGCGCATCAGTAAATATACAGTACAGTACATTTCTGGAATTTTCTCCAGCACATTAAGATATCGTAACAAGAAGGAAGGAAACAACACCTTATTTCATGGAACTGTACTGAAGGGCTAAACTTAAAACAGGCTTCTAAACAGGTCTTGAAGAGTAGAGAGGGAAAAACACAACATGCTGTGTTAATACCTTCCCCACTCCATCCCCTCCACTGAACAAATGAAAAGAAATGCAGGAACCACGTCCTGGTTTGCAAATGAAACTTGGTATTTGTATTTGCTGCAATGTCTCAGAGTGTTGTTTTTCATTTTAGACTCTCCATGGTAGTAAACACTGCAATGCTTTACATTCATTAAGCTCGGGCCCATTTACTCTGTGCAGGCAAAGCAAATGTGTATCTCTCAAACCCATAAAGCATCAGTTCAGAATTTCCCAGGAAATAAATGAGCCTAAGCCAGAAGTCCAATTTCCAGAGTCCAGCTCACTAAAGCTAAACAAGCACCTCAGATAAATATGGCCTATTTTAAATGAAACGTTAGTGTAATTTGATAACTGTCAATAATTCCCTCATTATGCTTAAATGAGCTTGTCATCCAAGGAGATTGCTGCATGGCTGATCTTAATTTGCTAATAAAAACCGCAGAGAAGAATTTCAGCTAAGCTGGAACTATTTGATTCATAAAAGTGCAATAGTGCACTTTTTAAAGCGTTCCTTCCCAGCCCTGGCTCCTGACTGGCTGAAGCCCAAAGCCAGTTTGCTCTGCAGCCTGTAAGAAGGCAGCTTTGCTATGTAAGAACAATGAGCAATTGTCTCTCTAAATCACGATTATTCCTTAGCCCATTATATTTAATTTATTTTTAATCACGTTGTATAATAGAAATAAAATCATTGGATTAAGCATATATCTAGCAGCAGGAGCCCATTAGCCTTTGACAATGTTCTGTTTCATTGACATTGTATCTTCATTGTAGACAGTTTCCTTGCCATCATTAGTCCTAAAATGACTATTGGATTTCAAGGGTTTCTCCCTAATCCATAATAAGATTTACTTGCTAACAGCAGAAAACAAAACAAAGATATGCTTCTATTGTTTTACTGCTGTGGAATTCTTATTTTAAGCTATTCAGGAAACTCAAGAAAAAATACAGATATTATAAGTATTAAAGTTTTCCTGCGTAATTCTGATTCAAGGGAAAGCCTCAGTGACTTTGGAAGCTTTGGATCTTCTTTACTCATTGTGGCTTTAGTTTACTTAAGCAAGCAACAATACTTTGTCAGTACTTGAACTGAGTAAGATCTACTATTCCTTGCACAATGATTTTTTCAGCCCAGTGAAAGCAAACATGAGTACAGTGCATTTTCCCCAGAAAGGGCCATGAGAGCTTCATCAGATTCCATAGGAAGAAAGCGGGAGCAACTTCCATCCCAAGGTTGCCAGCGATTCCTCTGTGATAAGTGCTAGTTAACAGAGTCAGCGCTAATGTAAGGAAGTTAAAACACTCCTCCGGCATGCTGATTCCCATGGGGTAATTCAACAGCTCTTCATTTGTACCAACAGCAGTCACAGTTAAATCTAAAACTAGATTTTTCCACACCCTATTAACAGCAGCATTAGAATGCAGCAGGGACCATTGGGAGACAAGCGCGGTGTCTGTTATCTCATAGTTATCTTTGAGGAGGTGGCAGATTTCCCTGTGAAAATTATCCTTATAGATTGCCTTTTATTTAAGGATATGCTGGTACTATCAGGTGGTGCTCTTTTTATGCTGAAATTGCTAGCAACACCTAAGATTATCTGCATGACTCTTTCAGCTGGGAGCGCCGCTTCAATAGATACCTATTTTCCATATATGCAGACAAGCTGTAACAACTTTCACCCATACCGACATGATCTGCATAAGCCATGTGGTTTCCATTAAGAAGGGTCCATACACTACAGTCAACTCTTCATTATCTTGACTAATAGGCGCATAGAATAACCCAGATAAAGGAAAGACATGCATAATTATTGCTTCCAGATAGGAGCCGGCTCAGATATTTCTGAACTGTGCTCCCCAGACAGAGCTTGTACTTCTGTCAGGGCTTGCTAACTTACAGTTTATTAACTCGGGCATTACCTGCATCCATCTGGTACAAGCTAGGCAGCTTGGGTGCCTCTATGATTTAATCATCCCACAAGTAATGTACTAACTGATAATCATCTTGGCTATAATTAAATAACAACTTCCATATTCATCCTTTTATATGTGCTGATACTGATACAGTGTAGACCCAGTCATGCATGGCCATGTCAAGGTTGAATGTGGCATAATGAGGAAAGGCAAATTATGCATGAAATGCAAGAGGAGTATGTTCAAAAGACAAGGGAATGCGGAAGGCACACAATGATGTAGAAGGGCTTTATATTCACATTTAACAACCCGGAATTAACACAAGCACTTCCTCTCTTATCCGCAGATAGCCCTCGCAGAGGAATTATGCTCAGGACTGTCACAGGTAACACATGCATGAACTAGAACTACCATTCTACATGAATTGTCACCGGTTTGGTTTTTTTTTTGGTTTGTTTTTTTTTTTATTGTGTTGCAATTACTCAGCCACATTGAACATTTGTCAGTTGTGAGTTCTCATAACCTGTAATCTCCACGGACCTTTTAGTACTGATACATAGCCTTCCTGATCTCAGCACTGGTATATAAATTGTATTGTTCAGTCACAAGAGACACTCGGTTCCGTTACAGATATATGGGCAAAACATTGTCTTCACCGCTATAGAAAGAAATACAGATTCTCTTACAAACAAAATGAAAATGTTGCAAGTAATTTTTTCTGGATTCTTATGGGAGGAAAAGGATTATAAAGAAATAAACACAGACTTAATGAAATCAGCAGCACTATTTCGTATACACTGAAGTGAATCATCTTATGGAAACAAAACCATTGCCAGGCAAGTTTTTAAACGGTATACTTGTACATGACATTTTGTTGAGGAATTGATGATTATATTCTGCCACATTCCATGTTGCGTTTACGAATGATCATTGCCTTGGTTTGTCTGCACATTACAATTAGACAGAGCTACACAATGATGCAAGCCACAGGCCAAACTGTAAAGGGAAAATAGATGGATTTGAGAAGTTAGCCGTATCATGTGATGTTACTAGACTGGCTACAGAAAAAGCAACTGACAGCAAGTCACAGTGCCACACATATCAAATCCCTAAATATCTGTTCATTTTGCTTAAAGCATCACATACAGTGTTTAGATCACTGCGGAGGTCCTGGACAACATTTTCTATACTCCTGGTATCCTTCAGAATCTCAATGCTTTGCGTATATGGATTGAAATACACAGAGAAGGGACGATTGATTGATTTGGCGAAGTCCCTGAAAGAAATAAGAAAAAAGAAAATTAACACCTCTTTTTTTTTTTTTTTTCCGACTTCTGAAGGAGAGAAAATTAGATTTTTGAGTCAAGGGAAATAATTTACCTCATCTTTTCTTTGGCTTCTTCAAAACTTTCTGAAACAAAGTACGCCTCCTGGAAAGTAGTGATAAGACATTCCTGCAAACAGGTTGTCTTTGGATCGAATGTTTTCACATTGGCCTTGTCAGAGAGAGCATGCTGCAAAATACACCACAGGATCTGTTAAACTGTGTTTAGGTACTGCTGTGTATCTATCAACTGTTCACATATACAGCTTTTATATCAGTGCGCTGTTTGTTTCCCATTAGTTGGTAGCCTCTTTT
>VZTL01032381.1:0-12614 GCA_013400535.1 Scopus umbretta
CCCCAGGGTCAGTACTGGGGCCATGTTGCCCATCCTCATTAGAGGACTGAATGAGGAGACAACTGCACCCTTGCTTTGCAGGTGAGGCTAAACTAGGGGGGATGGATGTGCAGTGAAAGGCAGAGCCTCAGTCTAGGTGGAGCCTGAGAAACTCAAACTTTGGGTCAACAGAAACTTTGTGGACATCAACAAGACAGACCAGGTAGATAACCTCAGGTTTCACCCAGGCAGGGGACCAAGGGACTAAGCAGGGTCCCAGTGAAAAGGACCTTGGAAAAGGTCCCAGACAAGGTCCCTGGACAAGAGGCTGAACAAATGGGGCAAGCTGCCTCCCTGGGTGACATGAGGTGGAGGCCAGCAGCCTGAGAAAAGGGGTTGTCCCCTCTGCGCAGCACCAGAGAGCCCACAGCTGAATACTGTGCCCAGACTGGCCCCCCAGTTCAGGAAGAGGTGGAGGAGCTGGAAAGAAACCAGCAGATGCTGCTGGCAGGGCTGGGGCCTGGGGCTAGAAGAGGAGTGGCTTGGGATCTACCAGCATCATACAGCTACCTGGAAGGCAGATACAAAGCTGAAGGAGCCACGCTCTCTCAGTAGGTCATGAGATGTAGCAAAGGACAACAGACATTAATTGAAGCTCCAGTTTCGACAGTAGGAATTACTGGGTTTTTTCCTGTGGAGGTGGTGCAGCTGTGGTACGTGCCATCAGGGAGGCAGGGCAAGTACGTCCTTCCAGATGCAGCTGGGTAAAGCCATGGATGACCTTACACTGTGCTGGTGTTTTTTCTGCTCCAAGCGGGAGGGTTGGCTAGAGACCTCCAGGGTTCCCTTCTCACCAGCATCACCAGGATCCTGCGAGCCCAGCGAGGGGCAACCTCCCCACCTGCAAATTCCTTCCCTTCCCCACACCAGAAGCCCACCCCACAGACTCAGGACACCTTGACAGCCAAGGTCCTGTGCACTGTACTGCAGTCCCATCCCAGGCATGCCAGAACCCACACTGGACCTCATAACGCCGATGCTGAAGCCCATCGCTTCTGCTGTGCTACTGAGAGGCCCGGCTGCTGCTCCTGGCAGGTGATCAGCTGATCCCACCAGCAAGCTGGTGCTGCAAAGTCAAGCACAGAGATTGCCAGCGTGCCAGTGAGGGGAGTGCAGGGCTGGCAGGGGGCTCGGGGAGCAAGGGGCAGCTCTGCCCTGAAAGTGGAGCCACCTGCGTGCTGCTACCTGCTGAATAATAGAGGAGCTAACAGCCAGCTGGAAAGAAATGTGATCCTGGTTAGCCAGCCACGGAAGACATCTGAGCTTCCAGCAGCTGCGAGAGCAACTGCAGGGAAGGAGCTTTCCTCCCTGCTGCTCTGTGCAGCACAGCGTGGCCAGGGTGGCTGGAAGACTCTGCCCATCCTGGTGTGCCTGGGTAGTCAGTGCCCACTCCAGGGGCACAGGCTCGGGGCTTGAAGGATGATGTGAGCTGCAGCAGGCACCCAGCAAGGCAGAGTTCAAGGGCAGAGCTGGGTTTCCTGGGAGGTGAAGCAGAAGGAGCCTGCCTGCAGTCAGTGCCCGTGCCCTGGGTTCAGCAGCTCAGCCCCATGTCCAGAGGAGGGGAGATGGTTTATATCCCGGATGACTCTGACTTCAGCTCCTTCAGGGACCAGTGTGAGAGCCTGGAGGGCTGGCACTGTCAGTATAACAAGGCTGGCGTGACCGTGTGGAGTCAGGGCCAAGAGGAAAGCTGCGCTGTGCAGAAAATCAAGGTAAGCAGACACTAGCGGCTGCGGGACCGCCAGCTCTTCCGTGCTCCAGCTGCATGGCCAGCTGCTCCTGAGGGTCCCTGGGGTGCTGACCCATCCTGGAGATGCACAGCATCCTGGTCAAGCCTGCCTGAGTGTGTTTCTGCTCCGAATGCTGGCAGAGTTAGTCCCCCAGAGGTGCTTCCCCAGCTGGCAAGCTGCTCTGCAGGCTCTCCCTGCCTGCCCTGCAGCTTTAGCCTCTTCACCTGCAGGGATGCCTGTTGCAGTGTCCTGCCACGCATGCACACATGTGGGCTCATGTTGCGGTTGCCCTTGATCCAGACACAGGCAGGAAGGCCCTGGGTTCAATTACATTATGGACATGTCCTTGCTGGAAGCCCCTGAGTGTGAGACAGGCTGGCGAAATGCCTCCCTGGTGCCTCTCCCCTGGCCACACCATCCTGGGGCACATCGCCTCTCATCCTGCACTGGATGAGCATCCCAGAGAGTTTAAGAAACTCCATGTGCTGTCTCAGGAGGTTTGTTGCTTGCCAGGGGCCAGATCTGGGATACTGCAGAGGGACTAGCGAGGCTCAACCATCTCTTAGGCTCTTACACCCTGTTTCTCATCCTCATGGCACTGCCAGGTGACCCTGAGTACATCAAGAGTGGTTATCTGGTGCTGGGAATAAGGGGCATCAGAGCCCTGCGTCGCAGCATCTTGTGGGGCAATGCTTGGCTTTGTGACTGGTGTTGCAGGCAGGGCTTTGGCTTTCCTGGCCACCAAGGATCAGGACTGCTGGGCAGCGATGGGATTGACCCAAGCAAGCAGAGCCAGACCATCTTACCAACAGGCTGGCTGACCTGTTAAGAAGGGCTTTCAACTAGGAGTATCAGGGAAGGGTTACTATGGCCTGAAGAGCAGGAGTGGTATGGGGAGGTGGTGAGGAGGTGCCTGGGTTGCAGTACACTGGAGGAGCCTCTTGCACCACTCTCCTGAGCACAGAGTAACCAGCAGCCCATCTCAGGTGCCTGCACACCAGTGCATACAGCTGGGGAGACAGCAGGAGGAGTTGGGTACACAATGCTTGCAATGCTGCCATGGATGGAGGCCCTTCAAGGCCAAGGTGAGGAGAAAGAGCATCACTCTCTGCAGAGGTGTAGCTGCAATACATGCTACCTTGCCATGGTAAAACAGGGAAGAGTTTCTGGGCTAGGATCAGGGAGCACTTAAGCCAGTTGGTCATGCACAAGTCTACAAGGCCAGGCAGGACACACCCTGGGGCACTGAGGGGGCAGGCCTACATCTCTTTGAAAAGCCGCAGTGACTGCAGGAGGTCTCTGATAACTGGGAAGAGGCCAACGTCACACCCATCTTCCAGAAGGGCAAGAAGAATACTTCGTGGCACTATGGGCTGCTGTGTCACCTCCATCCCTGGTAAGGTGATGGAAAACATCCTCCTGGAACCAATGTCCTGAAGGACAAGGGCAGTGGAAACAGCAGCAGGGACTTACCAAAGGCAAATCATGCTTGACCAGCCTGGTTACCTCCTGCAATGAGAGGACTGGTTGTGTGGGTATGGGGACAACAGTGAGAGCCGTGAACCTTGACTCTTGTAAACCCTTTGACAGGGTTTCCCATAGTCTCCTCATCACCAGATTGGTGAGGTCTGGACTGGAGAAGTGGATGATGAGATGGGTGGAAAACCAGCTCACCACCAGACTCAGGGCATGGTGGTCAGCAGTGCAGAGTCTGGATGGTGGCCAGTTGCTGGGTCTGGCAGCAGCAGCTGCAGGCAACACAGAAGTGTGGAAAGCGTTTGAAATGCTGGATACAAGGCTGCTGCTCAGTATGACCTGGGCAGGCTGGAAGGATGGGCTGGCAGGAATCTCATGAAGTCCAGCCAGGTTCAAATAAGCACAGCCCAGCAGAGGGGATGCAATTATATCCCCCTTTGCCACCACTGAGCCCCATAGAAAGGGAACCCCAGGCAGGTTCAGTGGGGTCTGAGTACCATTGCCCAGTCTGGTACATTGCAAGCAATACCTCCTTGATGTGTTTTTTCCCTGCTCTGGAGAGGGTCTGGGCATGATGCAGGGGCTAGCACTGCCCAGGGACCCTTCTCGAAATGTGGGAAGGAGGATGCCACCCAGTCTGTGCAGGAGAGCTGAGCTGCACAGGCTGGGGCTTAGGGGTCAAAAGAACCCCAGTCTTTCCATTAAAGCAGGCAAGGGAGCCTGCATGGAGAGTCCCTGAGCAGTTGGAGCTTTAGATTTTTCCACCTGAATTCACTGTGGATGGTCTGGTTTTGGGCTCTGTGCTTTCCCTGTCCCAACTGACCACCTGCTGCACCTGATGCGGCTGTTGCACAGCTTCTGTTCATCTGTGGCTGGAGAGGGGTAGTGGACAGGCTTTAGTGGGGGATTTTGGGGATGCAAGGTTGTGATGGTCCTGCTGTGGTAACTGGAGCTTCCAGGAGCCCAGGAGGACCATGAGCTCCACCTCCGGCTAGAGGCATTATTCACCCTGCAGCAGCAACACCTCCAGACCCAGCTGGGAGGGGGTGGCTGGTGAGGGGGAGCAGGAAGAGGGGAATGGGTGATCCCACACTCTCCTCCACGGTACCCCAGGGAGTGCAGCACATCTCCCAGCCTGTCCTGGGCACAAGTCCAGCACACTGGGCAGAAACCATCACCCAGACCATCAGAGAAAGCTTGCCTGAGATTGATGGGACCTGCCACATTCAGAGGGCTATCTTCAATTACATGGCACTGCTGAACACCTCATCAAAGATGCAAGGCCTCTAACAAGGAGCAGATGACATCTCCTTCCTCCCAGCATTGAGAGGAGCGGGGCAGCCAGCTTCATCAATAATGCACTTGCCAGCACTGGTCAGGCAGCTCCGTGGCTTCGGTTACAGCTGGGGCCCCACCAACCTCCCCGGACAGGACCTTGCACCCAAGAGCATTATGCCAGGACAGGACCATCCTTTTGCTTGCCCTGCAGGAACATGGGGTGAAGGAATAGGGCTGGGCTCAGGGTACCCAGGGACCAGAGCCTGGACCACCAGGCAGCTCCATTGAGGGCAGAGGGTCCTTCTACTCCCGATCCCTCCTGCCTTTGCACTGAGCTGCGTGCCGGCAGTGGGGACAGTGGCTTTACTTGAGCCATCCTGAAGCAGGGACATGCCCTGCACCATGTTTGCAGAGCTTCCTGTGGCCTTATAGCAGCACAGGGGCATGCCACCACACACAGGAACAGCCTAAACTCCTCATCACCAGATGGGCACAGCCCCATGCTCTGGGGGTGGGTGCTGCCCAACTGCCTATCTCCCCACAGACTTGCATATCCTGCAAGGACGTCCCTGCCGAGACACTCTACGACGTGCTGCATGACACCTGCTACCGCAAGAAATGGGACTCAAACATGATCGAGACCTACGACATCGGGCGCCTGACCGTTAACGCTGATGTCGGATACTATTCCTGTGAGCAGCCCTCAGCCCCTGGGGACCCCCAGGGCCCCCCTCCCTGACCCCACAGCCCCATGCATGGGTGTGGGACCATGGGGGTAATGGGTTGGGGTGTAACAGGGTCTGTCTGCAGGGAAATGCCCAAGCCCCCTCAAGAACCGCGATTTTGTCACCCTGCGCTCCTGGCTGCCCCTGGGCAATGACTATATGATCATCAACTACAGCGTCAAGCATCCGGTGAGCCCCTGGCTGGCCCCTGCCCTGGCAGGGACACTGGCCACACGGGCCAGCTGGCACAGGCAGGGCTGGGCAGTGGCTTGGGCAGGGTCTGAGGTGCAGGGCATCTCTCTGCAGAAATACCCACCCCGGAAGGATTTTGTGAGGGCCGTGTCCCTGCAGACAGGTTACCTGATCAAGGCAAATGGTGCCAGTGCCTGCGTCCTCTATTATCTCACCCAGGTGGACCCTCGCGGTGAGTGCCAGCAGGAGGGGACAGTGCAGCATACCTCCTCGGGGATGGGTCCCATTGTGCCCCCAGAGCTCACCCACGGTGGCTCTCCATCACGTGAAGGTCCAAAGGGTACTGGGAAGTGGTGACTATTCAGGGAAGAAGCGGGTCCCCTCCCAGGGCATAGTGTGGGGTAGGTGCCATCAGCCTGGGGTGGGGCTCAGTCTGGCACAAGGCACTGCAGGCTCGTGGTGCCTCCTTTGGGTCTGGCCCAGATTGGCTAAGTGACAGGGCTTTGGGCTTTTGCAGGGTCGCTGCCAAAGTGGGTGGTGAACCGTGTCTCCCAGTTTGTGGCACCAAAGGTAAGCAGGGTGCATGGCCAGTGGTGGGATGTACAGGCATCAAGTATAAGGTGCCCTGAAGTAGCCCCCTAGGTAGGGGCAGGATGGGTGCTGGGTCCAGAGCATGCACTGGACATGCTGCTGGGGCTGTGTGGTCTGAGCCAGGGCCCCATCCCCTCCCAGCACCCCCAAAATGCAAGCAATGGGGGAGTTGAGATCTGTGCCCACAGGCAAGGGTGGCTCCATCCCCACCGGGGACTTGGGGCACCATGATGGGTTAGACCCACTCTGCCCACAGGCGATGAAGAAGATCTACAAGGCTGGGCTGAAGTACCCAGAGTGGAAGCGCAAGCACGACCCCGGATACAAGCCCTGGGTGTACCCGGAGCAGAATACGCTGCCCTGTGTCAGCCTGGCCGAGCTCTCAGTGCAGCATGCCGACTCACTGGAGAACATCGACGAGACAGGGCTGCCCGAGGACCACCTAAGCACCAGTGACCATGAGGCCTGAGCCCTCTCACAGGGGGACCCCCTCCTGACTGGGGCTTGACAGTCAGGGGGTATGGGTGGGAATTTGACCCCCTGTGCCCCAATAGTCACATCTGCTCTCCAACTCCTTCATCGTAGACCCCTCTACCCAGGCAGCAGGATACTGTCCCATGGGAACCGGAACCAGCATGGATGCTGGAAAGACAGAGGACAGGCACCCTGGTGTCTGTCCTGTGCCCATGGTGGCCCATGGAGATGTCCCCATGCAGGAGTTAGAGCTGGCAATGGGACCAGGTACCCAAAGGAGAGGCTGGACAGGGCAAGAGAGGGGGGAACAGTTCATGGTGTGGGTAGGAGCTTTCCTGGCACCAGGATATCCCTTTGCTACTGCAAGATCTTCTAGGGGTGTCAAAGGTCCAGGAGTGGGGAGGTCTGTGGGGGTCCTGCCCAGGCTTTGCAGCAGTAAAGGGCTTGGACTGACCCTCTCTGGCCCAAGGTCCGGCTCTGCCAGCCCTGCAATCAGGCTGGATCCACTCCAGCACATCAAGCCCTCCCAGGCTTTTTGTGACCCCCCATCTCAGAGACTCCTACCAAGTCCTCTCCTGGGCAACAGGCTCACCTCTGCAAGCTGGCTTTAGCCCAGCTGACTCTGGGACCCCTTCTCCAGGTGGTGTTTGGGGGGACTTGTCCTGGCAGTGAGGTCTTGGGCAGTCTCTGTCCCTGCTCTCTTGGTGTTTGCCACTGCTATGGATTCTGGCACAACAATAAACGTGTTGGTGTGTGTGCGAGAGAGCTTCGGGCTGACACAGGATGGTGGGGGAAACTAGCACCGAGCCCACCCTGAGGCTGTCCAAGTGCTAGGTCCTGGGTCTGACAGGAGGGCCAGTCCAGCCATGCAGTCCCAGCACCCAGGGGTGACCCTCAAGCAGGGGACAAGGTGGCCAGCGGTGGGGCAGGACAGGCAGATGCTGGGCTCTGCACACCCACACACATGTGGGTGAGCATGCATAGGCACGGGCAGCTTCCACTGGACAACAAGAAGTTAGTCTCGACAGACACCACTGGGGGAATACACTGACAAATCCTGGATTTTCCATCCACCTGTTTGCTCCCATGGTCTGAGGCTGCCTGCAGCTGCTGGGCTCCTGTCCCTGGTGGGTTTATGCCTGATCTGTGCAAGGACAATGCAAAGAGGGCTGCCACTGCTGATGGTGCTGAGGTGTTCGGCTCCAGACCTGTACAAGCAAGGTCAAGGTAAAGACTAGGGGACGTGGCCAGGATGCAGCAGCCGCTCTCATAGCCAGAGCTCTGCCTAGCCAGTGGTGGGGGACAACACCCCAGCAGCACCCAGGTCTTGCAGCCTGCACAAAGCCACTCGCCACTGTGGCTTTTGGAGCCCCTCTGACCTGCTGAGCCTCACTGTCCCTGGTCACCCTGACCCCCTGTTGTCCCACCCTGAGCTGTGAGTGCTGCTGCCCTGTGCTTGCTTTCCCCATTATTGTCCAGATGCCCACCCCAGCACCCCAGGCATGGATGCTCAGTGTCCCCGTTTAGCTGCCCCATTAGGTCACATATGACTCCTGTGCTACTCCAAGGGGACATCATATGCACGTGTGTCACTGCAAAGAGTGCTGGGGAGGGGAGAGGAGGCTGGAGGGCAGCCAGCTCCCACAGTTTGCAGCTGGGCTGGCCACACAAGCAGAACTGGGGCAAGAAGCAACCTCTGCAGGAAAAATGCAGAAAACCCAGGGGAAGGAGATGTGCAGGCTCCTCCCTCCCAGCAAATGGGGTTCACAGCGAGTGGAGCAGTCCCTCCCTGCCCCATGCTGCTCCCACTATGTCAGCAGATGAAGGGAACCTGCAGCAGGGAGGATTTTACCTGTGAAAAGACACATCCCAGATTCAAATTGCCCCAAGAACACTTTGTAATAATCATGGTAGAACTGGGGAGGGAACTGTGGCCAGAGTAAGGGGGGAAAACACCCCTGGGTGCTGCCCTGAGGGGCAGAGCCCATTGGCACCCCAAGCCCTCAGTGGGCTGGTGTGAAGACCACCCCAAACAGCCTTGATTCTGCGGGAAGCAGCCTCATCTCTTCTCATTCCACAGATGTTTCTCTGCAGCAGCTGAGCTGCAGCTCTGCTGCGGGGCTATTTTTAGCCAGCCCTAAGTAGTTGTGAGGAGCTGCTGCCTGATGACCAAGAGGCCAGCAGGGAGTCCCCACTCCCCAGCCAGCCTTAGGGAAGGCTGTGCCAGGGTGGGTGACATCTCAGGCCAGGATGCTGCCCAAAATGGCCAGGACAGCAGTGGCATCAAGTGCATGTGGAGGACAAGGGCCACTGGGACTGCAGGGACACTGGTCCACATCCAGCACTGGGCTATAGCAGACCTCTGGTCCCCAGCATCACCCTGGCCAGGGAGCAGGGTGAAACCTGTGGGGCTGGAGAGGGGGCCTGCCTTGGACCCCATGGGGTGCTGGGAGTCCCAGTGTGGTGATTTCTTACTGAATGATGTGCCACTGCTGCATTTCCTGTGGCACAAACAGGAAAGGGACCATGCACCGAGGACCTGAACAAGGAAGGGGGCAGGCAGGGTGTGGGGCGATCGGAGCCCCCCCGGTGCCTTCACCAGGATGCTGGGGGAGAGAGTGGCCCACAGCCCAGTGGGGTGAGGACCAGACATGTGAGGGCTGCAGCCCCACATGAAAGCCCAGCTGGACAGTTTTTCCTGCCTGGCCCTGAGCAGCAAGGAGCCGCCCTGCAGTGCAGAGATTGGAAAGGAAACAGGAAGCTGCTGCTGGATGAGATATTAGCCCTGAGGCAGTGATGTCAGCCAGCACCCGGATGGATGGGGGGCAGGGGGAGTGTGGCATTGGCCCCCCGTCCTGCCCACACACAGCTCTGCAGCCCACTCCACTGCCCCCAGTATCAAACGTGCCCCACCTGGGGGACAATGTGACCCCGTCCCCAGGATCTCATGCTTTGCATCTCCTGAGCTCATGGATAAGTATTGGGCAGTTCTCACCTCACCCACCCACACCAGGACCCTGAGCCCAGCAAGGAGCACCCCAGCATCCCATCTTATCTCATAGACTGGACTTCAGCAGGGTTCTTGCCTGGAGATGTCCAGTAGGTTTCCAAGCCCAACAAACCTCCAGCTTCCCCCTCCCCAGTCCTCCACCAAGCACTCCCAGGGGTTCAGCTCTCTGCCATGCCCCAGCAACCTGTCTGGGCTCAGTCCCAACCCTACATATCCAGCTGTCCAATGCAGCATTTTCCCTCTAGGTATGAGCCCTGGGTGTCCCTCACCCTGTCCTGCTCCAAAGACATGCTCCTGTCATCACTGCACACATCCCCCAGCACGATCCTCCGTGGATAGGGCTGAAGGTAGAGCAAAGGCCACCCCAAGGTGCAGCAAAGGCTCATGGCTAGGGATGGATGGACAGATGGATGGATGGGCGGGCAGCTGGACTCGTGGACCCTGAGGGGCAGTGTCATCATGAAAGTTGCCTGGAAACAGGAAGGACTGCACAGGCCAATGTGCTGGAAAGATCCAACCTTCACTTTGTTCTTCTCTTCCTCCAGCCCTTGCCAGCATCTTCACAAGGTGTTTTCAGATCCTGCCCATCTGCCTCCTCCAGGGAGCAGACAAGACCTTCCTGCTATGCGAACCCATAGACATGACAGGCCTCTCTGCCTTGGGCAAATGAGGCTAGCGTCTAAGTATAGATTGCATCAGCAGGTTGGCAATCACCAAAAAAAAAAAAAAAAAGTGGGCCAATAAGAAGCCCTCAGGAAACAACTCAGCCACAGCACACATGTTACGGCTGCCAGTGCCCTGCCGGTGCCCAGGCACTCTGCCATGCCCTGCTCCCCTCCCACACAGCCCCATACCAGCTGTCTGGCTCCAGGGTGGACCCATGGCTGGGGGATGCCCTGGCATGGGCTGTCCTCCCAGCTGGGCTCTGGGAAGGAGCAGTCCCCATTGCAAACTCAGTGCTGGGGCCCAGAAGAGGTGCTTGAGCAGGGATTTCCCCCCTGTCTAGGGAACCAAGCCCCAATTCTGGCACTTAGGTGACTGCAGAGGGAGAATGGACCAGGGGAGAATGTTTTCTGCACCAAACTGGCCTGTCAGCAGCCATCAGGATGTGGGTTGTGGGTCACGCTGGGCCACCAGATTGGACTGTGACTTGCCACTCTGGGGATGTCCCCGGGTGTCCCTTCCACTGTCAGATAACGTCCCTCCCCAGCAGCCCATCTCTGCCCTCCCAGTGCCCAGGCAGGAGCACCACTACCAGCAGCAGATTATGAGGTGCCAAACAGTAGTGAGCCAGGATCTGGCCCCACACAGAGGTGTGCTTCACTGGTGCTAATGTCTCCAGCATGTTGGGATGGAATCAATGGCATGCTGGCTGCCACCAGCACTACTGGCATCCTTCGCTCTGCCCCTCCAGCCGCTCACACTGCAGACCTCAGCAACCATCCCATGAGCAGTGGTGCTTATATTTAGCCAAACAGCTTCCTCTAAGAAGCAGAGGAAGGAGCCCAGCAGTATGGCACAGTCCATGGTGTGGGGTCAGAAGGTCCCTGCATAACCTGAGGGTCCCC
The DNA here is from genome assembly GCA_013400535.1 of Scopus umbretta. Lineage (NCBI taxonomy): Eukaryota > Metazoa > Chordata > Aves > Pelecaniformes > Scopidae > Scopus > Scopus umbretta. The sequence goes on from VZTL01032381.1 coordinate 11,084, forward strand.
ATGCACCCTGTCTCTGCACCCCATTCACAGGGTGATCCATGGGGCCACCCATACTATCACCAGCCCCAGGGACATGCCATCCCCTGCCCTGCCAAACCAGCTGACAGGGAAGGCAGAAGAAGGTGAAAGCTGTACTGGGCTCATGCTGGGTTCTGCTTCTGCTTTGTAGGAGCAAGCCTGTGATAAGGAGAAGCTGCCTTTCCACACCTAGCTGCCTAGCTGAATGCACAGAGACTTGTCCCTCCCATACCAGGGGCTCCTGCCACTCCCAGCCCCCCACAATGGCTTTTGGGGACATGATTGGGGCAGGGAAGGACCAGCCTGATTTGGAGCAAGGGGATCCCCAGGGAGCTGGACCCTCACAGGTCAAGGAGTAGTTATCAGCTTTGGTATCAGGAGTAGAGAAGGGCTGAAGGGTGCTGTGAGATATCAGCCTCAGGCAGCCTCCATGTGCAAGGTTGGGTAACAGTGGAGCCGCACTAACTGCCAACCCCACTGGGGCTCTTGTGAAAAGCGTTGAGTTAAAGGCAGCCAGGTCAGCCAGTGGTGAAAGCACAGACTCCTTGGAGGAGAGAAACACTGCCAGCGTCCCCTTGCCATCTCAGACCTAGCTGTGGTCTTGCCCCTCAGCTCACGCCACATCTCCCTCGTCATGAGGCACCAGCAGTGGGATGGGGTGCTGCATCCCAGCATCCCTGCAGCACAGGGTAGGTTTCTGTGTTCCAAACATTTCACCCAATCAGCCTCAGTGCCAGCCCTCCCAAATCCCCTCATCAGCATGAACATCTTAGCCTGTTTTCTCCAATTTGGCAGCACCTTCCCAGCACCTGCACCCTGCCCAGTCCCAGGCCATGGTAGATATAGTGAATATCTCCTCTTGTCTGTGGCCAGCGGCAGAAACAGCAGATAGAGCTGAATGCACCCGAGAACTTCAAAGGCCTCTCTCTGCAGCGCAGACTCAGAGTGTGGGTCTTAGGGAAGCCTGGTACCCCCATTGCAACACATGTCCGAAGGCTCATGGTGGGGAGCAGGACCCTTGCTGGGAAGGCAATAGAAGGAGAATGAGGGGGTGAGTGGGGAAGGTGTGCAGCAGCCCCAGAAGGAGGGCAGAGCCTGGCTGAGGGGCAGGACACGGGGCAGTCAGGCCAGGGGCAAAGAGCAGGGCAGGGTCATGCCTGGGAAGGGGCAGAATGGGAGGGTGGGACAGGGATGGGGACCGGAGGGTTGGCCTGGAGGAGGGACCGGCAGTGGGAGGCGTGGGCTGGGTGCTGCAAAGCCTGCCAGAGCCCGCAGCAGTTCCTGCAGGGCTGCCTGCCTGTGCCTGCAGGCTGAACCCTGTGCCGGGCCAGGACGCCTTGGCATCACCCTGGAGCCCAGAGCGGGGCAGCCGTGGAGCCTGCAGCGGCACTGCCACCGTGCTGCTCCACCAGAGCCGGCCCTGGGGGTCTGCAGACCACGCTGCGGGGCGAGAGGTGAGGGAGAACTCCGAGGGTCGCAGGGGATGGATGGGACAGACCTGGGGGGGGGGGGG
>VZTL01032381.1:12625-39499 GCA_013400535.1 Scopus umbretta
GGGGTGTTGGGGAAGGGCCAGGACTGGGGCAGTCCATGCCCACTTCCAGCCCACTGTACCAGCTGCTTTGCAGGGACAGGGACAATGACCACTTCTCTATGAAGTGCCACCACCTGCAGGCACAGCCAGGCTGCCCCAAAGGGCCACACCATAGCCCAGTGCCTGGCACGGCCGCGGTGCCCACTGACCAGGCATGTAGAGGTCTCAGGAGCCAGGTCCCCGCAGGAGGCTGCCTGCTGAAACCTGAGGCAGGCCAGGCAGCGGGCAAAGCTGGCTGCAGATCCCTCAGGGCGATACAGACACAAGAAAGGGGGAAATTGCCCCATTTCAGCACCAGGCTGCTGGGCAGAAGTGGGTACAACCCCTTAACCCTGTGGCAGAGACACCCAGCCCACAGTTGTAAGGACATCGCTCTCTGCAGCCCTCTGCCCAGCCCTTTGTGTATGTCCATCAACAGGCAGCCTTCCAGCTGCAATGTCCCCATACCCTGCTCCCCACACCCTGGTCCCCCAGCTTCTCAGCCAACTCCTGCAATGACCATCCCTCCTCAATGCATGCCAGTGTGCAGCCACTCGTCCCATGGGGAACCCTGTATGTACATGCATACAGGGTTGGGCACACACACCACGTGCACCCCACACCCACGCATGTGAGCAGAGAGCACTGCTGTTCATGTGTGCTTGCTGATAGCATCCCCCTCATCATGCTCCGAGGAACACCACCACCTCTGCCAGCACACCAGCCTGCCTGCACTTCCCCATGCCACGCATGCAACCCTTGCCTGTGCAGGCAGTGGTGGGGAGCGGGCAGATGCCTGCGCAGGGGCACGGGGCTCATGCAGCAGGGAGCCTGGCCTGGCTGTCCCTCAGTGGGTCGGGACAGGGCTCCTGCGGGAGGGGGCTGGGGATGCGTGGGAGCATGCAGGCAGCAGGAAGGAAGCCTGTGCCGAACAATAGAGGGAAATGGAGGAACTGGAAAAAGACCCAGTGGCAGCACAGTCAGCACAGATGGTTTAGTGTGGAGCAGCATGATTCATGGGAAAAAGGCCCTCAGTGCTCCTCAGAGAGCCCACAGCTCTGTCCTGGGGCTGTGCCAGCAAATAATTTGGGGATGGGGGTACCCATCAGAGCGGGACCCAGCAGGTGGGCACAGTGCTGAGCATGAGCCCTGGGCCATGCCCCTCTGTCTCGAGCTGCGGGTGCTGGAGCGGGGCACAGGGGGGGCCATCCCAGCTGGGGTGGGTGGGAGGCTGTCCCCCCTCCACCTCCTGTGAGTCATGCTGACCTCTCCCATGCCCTCACCAGCACTGAGAGAGAGAGATTATGGTCTGGCTCTTCCGGCCGCAGAGCCCTCCCCGAGCTGGCCGGCACAGGAGCTCATCCCCCGGGAGGGGCCCAGCTGCTCCCCTGTTAGCCGCCTCGGGCAGCCCCCTCCACCGGGACACCCCCCAGCTACGCAGGCTCTTGTTGTCCTCCCACCCAGCCCTGCGCACCGCAAAGCCCGGGATGCCCCAGCACCCAGCATCTGCTCGCCCACCCGCTCCACTGTGAGCCCCCAGCCACTCAGTCCCTGTCTGGGCTCGGGTCACAGCCTCGCCAACAAAGCAGGGCAAGGATCCGGTGGCTCCGGGGAGGGGTGGAGAGGCTTGGTGCTGAGGAACAACAGGATGCTGGCTTCTTGAGCTGTGAGGTGAGTGGCTCTGGGGAGAGTGGCAAGGCAGGGGGAACTTAGGGAGCATCCTGCGCTCCCATCCATGGGATCTGTGCCTTTCACAGCAGCTGAACCCCCCCTCCCTTCCTACTGCCTCCTCACTCCCTTTCTCTTCTCTTTCCACAGATGATGGGCTGAGCGTCTGTCGCAGAGGCACCCCAGGGCCATGAGCTCCCTGTGCAGCCCTGACTCCGATATTGCAGACTGGCTGGCCACCATACACTTGGAGAGGTACCAGGATGTCTTCAAGCAGCATGGGTACCACATGGCCAGAGATGCTACCTCACTGGATGGCGACCACCTGCAGCAGATCGGCATCACCGCCACCGGGCACCGCAAAAGGATCCTGACCTTGGTGCAGCAGACACGGATGCTCAGTCAATCCCAGGGGGGACCTGCAGCAGAAGACACCCATGTCCAAGCCACCAAGGTCCTGGATGCCCCCCCAGTAGGCGAGGATGCCATGAAAGCAGAGCTGCAAGGGGCTACTGATGCCTTTGGGATGCAAGAGCATGTCACTGCGCCTTCCCAGGCATCGCCTCTAGAGAAGGACCCTGCTCCTCCCCTTGTGAAGCCGGTTCCCAAACCTAGGACAGTCTTCCCTCGCTCAAAGCTGGAGCAGGGCTTGGTGCCCTCACCACCAGCACGCACCATGGTGCCAGCACATGACCTGGGCAGCAACAGGGCACCTGCAGCCTTTGTGGTACTGGAGGGGTTTGTGCCAGGGGAGAGCTCTACGGATTTGGAGAGCCCGGAGTCCAGGCCAGGGCCACCAGCTGGCCCGGGGGTGGCTGTGGCCATGGGCATGGGAGCATCCCATCTGCAAGCTTGGGAGAGTGCTTGCAGAGAGACACAGCCTCCCCCAGCTCTGGATCATGGACAAACCCTGGAGGCATCAGAGAAATCCTCCCTGCCCATCCCATCTGTCCCACCGCGGCACAGCCACAGGGTCCTGGCAGCTGAGCCCAGCCCTGGGAGCATGCCAGAGGGACACCCCACGTCCAACCCTCATCTGCCCGCTGCAGCTGCCCCAGCCAGGAAAGATCCCTCGCCGTGCCCCAGGGCAGCCTTGCAGCCGGGCTCAGGGCAGGGCAGGTTGGAGATGGTGTCCAACGTCATCTATGAAGGACTCAAGCCCCCATCAGCACCCACTGAGGACTCAGGAGGGGAGGATGGTCCCCAGGGTCTTGCTCAGCGCCTGGCTCTGTCCCCACAGGAGCTGATCCAGCCAGACGACAAGCCTGAGTAAGCAGATGCTTCCCTCTCCCCAGGGAGTGGAGGAGGGGTGCAGAGCAGACAGAGCCAAGGATCCAGAGAGCCCCCCCACCCCCAGGACCCCATCCCCAGCCTGTCCCTGCCTGTCTCCAGGTGCTGACAAAGCCCCTTTCACCACCCTCCCTATGCCTTCCCCAGGCTCTGCATGGAGCGGTCCCACAGGGCAGCTGGGATCCCTCTGAGAGGAGACGGTGGCCCTGGGACCCTGGATGGCTCGTTCTCATTGGGAGGAGAAGCTGCTGCCCCTCCTCTGTCTCCCCAGGCGGCAGGGCTGGAGCTCCCCAGCATGGTGAGGGGGTGGCTGAGTGAGGGCTCTGTGGTTAGCTCATGCTGGGAGCTAGGCAGGAGAGGTTAGAGGGGGGAGAGCTGGGATGGGAAATGCCCAGCAGGTCCCAGGGTGGGGAGGATAAGGGAGCAAAGAAGGTGCTGGGAGAAGGGAGAGGATGCTGCATATCCCAGGGGACAAAGCCGGGCTCAGGCCCTGTCAGGCGCAGCCTCCACCCCGTGTAAGCCAGACAGGAAAATAAGGTGGAAGAACCCTGCAGGCTCCAGCTCCATCCTGGCCACAGCCACAGTAACCCCTCTCCTGTTTTTCAGTGGTCCCAGCTGGCCCAGCAGGGGCCTGCCCAGCGTCCTGCAGAGACCCACCAGCAAGCCAGGTGAGAGCCCCCAGGGCACTGATGCACAGCAGGCACCTCCCAGTGTCCTCAGGGAAAGGGGATGAACAGGACACCCGCACACCCTGCTGTTTCCCCAGGTCCTGCCCCGTGCTCCTGCCTCGCTCAGGGACCAGGCTGGACCCAGGCCAAGGCAAGGCCCAGCCACACACGTATTTGGGTTGGCATGTCTGTCATGCCAGATGCTCTGGATTTTGGGGCATGCTGTGGTGGGCTTGGTGCAGGAGGTTTCCCTCTGGGGTTGGCAGTCCCAGCTGGTCACTTCCCTGCAGCAGGCACCGCTGACTGCCTTTCCTTCTCATGTCTCTGCCCACAGAGGTCGGTGAGCAGCCCATCAACCCCTACAGCGAGACCATCTTTGGGCATGTAGCCCCAGCCCAGGAACAGAAGGTGAGAGGAGACTGTGGGGATGGTGGCTGTCCCATGCCATCACTCTGCATCCTACCAGCTGCTGCAAAGTAGGGAGCTGCAGCTGGTGAGACCGTGGTGACTGGTGGTGCCTGGCTGAGCATCGCTGCCGGGCTGGGCATCACAGGCTGAGTCCCCCCATACAGTGGGCCAGGCAGGTTACAGAGGTCTGGGATGGGAGAGGGCAGACAGGAGAGAAGATGTGACCAATCTCTCCTCCCAGGGTGTTGGCATCTCCTCCGATCAGAGCTACGAGGCAGTGTCCGAGCTGGACCTGGAGCGAGAAGTGTGCAGGTAGGCTCACACCTATGGGCTGCAGGGGCTGGGCTGGGCTGGGCTTGAGGTCTGGGGTTTGCATACCAGGGGGACAGGGAACACCCCTGGGGACAACCTGAGAGGTGGTGGGGGCTTTTCCTCCACCGTAGAGCCAATCAGAAGCATCTGGGATCAGGTCAGCAGTCTCAAGAAGAGCCAAAGGGCTCAGAGATGAGAAGAAGCTGTGCTGGTGGGTGGCCCTCGAGGGACAGTGCTTGCCAACTGATGCTCTGGGTGCACAGCTGGGGCTGTGCCAGTGTCACTGAGCACCTACACACTCAGCAGAGCCTGGATTTGGCCACTGGGAGCAGGGAAACACCACAGGGGACAGGGATTGCTCAGAAATGGGATGGTTCCAAGCTCCAGATGAAGGGATGTGTGACCTCCAAAGGTTCCAGCATCATCAGATCAGCATTTGCTGATCTGCCACACTGTGGTGGACAGTGAGATTGTGAGGGGCACCTTTAAAATGCTTTTGAAATGTACTTTCCATAACTCCTGATAGCATCTCAGAAAGAGGAAGGAAAGGTGCTCTTCCCATTTTGCACGGGGAGGGTTCCTTTTCCTGTGTTGCTTAGAGAGGAGGAGGCAAGCTGCAACTCTGTGTCCTTCGACTCTGCCCATGGCCTTGCCAGCCAATGCGTCCCCATGACCCTGCCTTTCTGGCCCCAATGTTGGTCGGTCCAGCCCATCTCCTGCGCTGGGTGCAAGTAACTGCAGTGTGGCCTGATCCAGTGTTACAGTCAGCCAGACGTTGCAGCCAGATGTGAGCCAACATGGGCCATGGGTGAGGAACTGCAAAGACCTGGGAAAAGGAGTTTTGTAAACAGAAATATTGAAATCAGCCATGGACTCTCTGAACCAGCAGTTCAGAGCAGGGTTTGGTACTGGCCCATGGGTCACAATCTCCATCCAGTGGCTTTCAGGGAGCTGGGATCCAGAGCATTCCAAGGGCATTCACCAGGCACTTGCAGCCCTGGACCTACCAGGTGTTTTGCAGCCTGGTCTTGCTGAAAAAAGACATGATGCGACCATCAGCAGAGTGTCAGAGGCAGCAGTTCACAAGTTTTTTTTCTCTCAGCCTGAGCACTAAGGTGGTTGGGGTGTGGGGAGTTGAACAAAAGACAGAAAAGCCTTTGAAGATCTTTTGCATTGTGCTCATGGACTCCATCAGACAGCTGTTCCAATGCTTTCCTCCCCAGACCAGCCCCATCTGTCTAACCATAATTACCCTGGAGCAGAGCTACGGGCTCCTGCTCAGCTGCTGAGACACTGCTGGCCAGCCCTGGCCCCTGCTCCTGCATCTGACTGGGGAAAGAGTGGCTGGAGAGCTGCCTGGCAGAAAAGGACCTGTGGGTGCTGGTTGACTGCCAGCTGAATATGAGCCAGCAGTGTGCCCAGGTGGCCAAGAAGGCCAACAGCATCCTGGCTTGTATCAGAAATAGTGTGTCCAGCAGGACCAGGGAAGTGATTGTGCCCCTGTACTTGGCACTGGTGAGGCCGCACCTCGAATACTGTGTGCAGTTTTGGGCCCCTCACTACAAGAAGGACATTGAGGTGCTGGAGCGTGTCCAGAGAAGGGCAACGAAGCTGGTGAAGGGTCTGGAGAACAAGTCTTACTTATGAGGAGCAGCTGAGGGAACTGGAGTTGTTCAGTCGGGAGAAGAGGAGGCTGAGGGGAGACCTTATCGCTTTCTACAATTTCCTGAAAGGAGGTTGTAGTGAGGAGGGTGTTTGTCTCTTTGCCCAAGTAACTAGCAATAGAACAAGAGGAAATGGCCTCAAATTGCACCAGAGGAGGTTTAGATTGGCTATTAGGGAAAATTTCTTTACTGAAAGAGTGGTGAAGCATTGGAACAGGCTGCCCAGAGAGGTGGTGGAGTCCCCATCCCTGGAGGTGTTCAAAAAACGTGTAGATGTGGCACTTCAGGACATGGTTTAATAGGCATGGTGGTGTTGGGTTGACAGTTGGACTAGCTGATCTCAGAGGTCTTTTCCAACCTTAGTGATTCTATGATTCTATGATTCTCTGTGTCTCTCAATCCTCCTCTTCAACACTGGTGTTTCTTCAGTTCAACCAGTTCCTCATCTTGCTGACTGGCACCTGGTCACTGGGGACAATGGTAGCATCTCCTGCAGCTCACTCATTATGGGAAATATTTCACACTCCCAAACTTCAGAAAGGCCCTCCCACCCCTTTGGCACAATATCTTCCTCCTAACTGAGATACCTCCTCTCGCTCTTTTCTGGGGGAGTTTCATCTGGACCACAAATTGGTCTCTGGATTGGGGTCTGGGCAGTGAGTGTCAGTGTGAGACGTGGGCAGAGACACCTATGCCAGCAATGAGATATCCTCAGAAAAGAGGGAAAGGAATGTGAAATTCCCCTTAAAACTGGGAGCTAGGTCTCTGAGGGTCCAGCAGATCCTGGAGTGTAGGGTGGGATTCATCTGCTCTGACACCAAGCACCTTCATCCAAGCTGGTGATGCTCAGCCCCCTGAAATGCTGGTGCAGAGTACAGAATCCACCCTAACTCAGACATCAGTCTCAGCAGGCAGGAGGTGGTGGCACAGTAGTGCCTGTGTCACCCCATGGAGCTCAGAGGACTGAGACAGACAGCAGCTCATCAGCCATTGTGATGAGCATGGTGGGCCCTGCCCTGGATGGCACTGAGACCTGCAATGAGCTGATCCTCAGGCGGATACCTACCAGGACTGCTTCTCCCCAAACCTCAAGGCATCTTCCCTGCAGGAAAAGAAACACTGGGAATGGTGTGTCCTTGACAGCTTATTCCTTATCTCCCTACCTACCTCCAGGTGCCCACTCACAGGTTGTCTGGCCTATGACCCCTAGGTGAAGTAACCAGATCCATCAGCAGGTTCTTAGTCCCCTCATCACCAGAAGTTCCCTTTCTTTCATTACCCATCCTCCCTCCATCCTCCACCAGCTCTCCCATGTAAGCACGGACAGGCTTAGACTGCCTCAACTTGGGGCACATCAGCCATCACCCTCCAGGCTCAGCTGACCTGGAAGTACCTTCTCCTTTCCCTGGGGACTCATTTGGCCCTCAGGTTAGTGGTCTTCACTGCCTGATGCCAGCTGAAAAGGGAGATAACTTGGCCTTTGCAGATTTGTTGCTTGGAGGCTTGCTCCACCAAACGTGTTCTCAAGGGCAGAGCTGGGAGTTGGCCTGGGTCTGGGCATGCTCCTGGGATGCTGAGAGACCCCACTCCATCCAGGCCATGGGCTTTGCTTGTCCCTGCCAGATGCTGCTTGTCCTCCAGCTCTTTGTGGCTTCAGTGTCTGTAAATCATTGCTCAGGAAGGGGCTGTCATGGATTTTTCCCCTTTTTCTCTTGCCCTGACCCATTCAGAGGGTCTGTCTGCCACTTGGCTCTGGCACTCAGGGCTGATGTCTGCCTACAACTCTACAGAACTCTGTAGAGCTCTCCAGCCACCTCGATCCCTGGCGATCCCTCCCTCGATCCCCTCCCTCCTGAAGAAGCTGGACACTAGGCTGGGATTCCAGCCAGATGAATGGCCCTGCCAAGTCTCTGTTAGGCTAATTAAATAGCAATTTTCATTGGCTCTGAGGCTCCAAGCCACCCATGGCCATTTCTTTTCTTTCTTGCAGACACTGGAGCCAAACAGGCCATTGTCCCTCTCCACCCACCTCCTCAGCCCCATACACCACCCCACTTCTCCAGAGCCGACCCCTAGCCTGGGTGCTCCAGCCCAACATCCTCCCAGGCAGACTTCAGGGCTTGCTTCTGTCCCACATGGTTCAGGGACATCTGATGTCCAAGGGCCTCATAAAGTGCCTCTCCAGGGTCAAAGCACAGGTCCATGCACTGCCTTGGCTCCTATAATGAGGCAGTGCTCAAAACCAGGTGTTTGGAGAATTTGAGTGGAGATGTCTGGGGTAATTCTTCTGGTCCAAAAGCATTTTGAGCACATGGACTTGTGCTGAAGGTGGTTTCTCATATTCAGTACCCACAGTGGGTTTCTCCTCCATAAATTTCTCCTTCTACAACATCCCATGGTAAGGAGTGCCACAGGTCAGCCACTTCTTTCCCATGTGGTTCTGCACCTTGCTCCTGCTGGCTTTATCTGATGTCACCCAGCTCCTGTGACTGAAGCAGTGATGGCCAGGATATGCCTTTCTGCCCTCTTCGTGCTGCTCACGTGCTCATGCTTTCCTCACTGGAGATGCCCAGCTCAGGTGCTCCCCAGAGAAGCTGTGACAGGGCTTGGACCATCCTTGTTGCCTTTATTGGAGCTTTTTCTTCATCCTGGCACTGGATGCCACAAGCAACCCAGTGGCACGGGTCCTCTCCTGCTGGTGCTGGGGTGCCCCAGCTGTCGTGACTCTCTTCCTGCCCATCATCATTGCACCTGGACAGCTCCCCTGTGAGCTCCTGGAACCATCAGACATTTTCCAGCACATTTTCTTTTGGGGGAAAGAAAAACGTCTGGCTGAGAGGGCTGAGGGGAAGGGGCAGTCTTAGCAGTTTATTTTTATAATTCCCTTTTATTGTTATGGCTGGATAGTCTCACCAGGCCTAGCTGGGGGTTTTAGCATAGCTTCCCAAGAAAAGGAGATGGATGCAGGGGCTCCACTGGCCCATCTGTCCATCCCAAACCCTTTGCAAAACATTTTGGCTGGACACAAGAGCAGGTGGGAGGCTGTCATGGCAGGACCTTCCCAGTGCCATGATCACTGGAGGGGTAGAAGGAGAGGACAAGCTGAGACCCCTGGTGAGGGTGTCACTGGGGTGGGTGTAGAGCAGAGAGCAGGACGTGGGACTGGGGAGCTGCCTGTCTTCAGTTTGCTGCCTGTGGTGTGAAGAGGGGAAGGAAGGTGATGCCAGGGGTTTGGAGATGTGTTGTGGCCTGTGCAGTATTACCCAAGGTGGGGAAGCCCATTTTGCCAGCTATCCCCAGCCTTGCTATCATATAGGGCTGTCTGAGCCTCAGGCTGCTGGTGGCCATGGGGCTTATGAGCACTGACCCCTTGTCCCACCCTGTTCATGGAGATGCAAACACCCATGTCACTGGGTGCCCCAAGGAACTCAAGATGGGGCCAGGAGCAGTGTGAGTCATCCCCAAATGGGATGGCATTGACTGGGACCCCACACAGTGAGCAGCTGTGCTGCCACAGCTGCGCTCCCTCACAGCCCTGTTTCTTACAGGACAAGCAGCGAGTGCAGCAGTGAGGGAAGGAGTGAGGATGAGGAGACCCGGTCCCGCCTCATAGACCGCATCATCCAGAATGACACAGAGGGGTACTCCACCGTGGAGGCACCGCGGGCTGAGAGCACTCCGTTCAGCCTGCCAGCCCATCTCTACCCAGATGAGGTCTTGGACGACCTCACCATCTCCCCTTACGCCAGCTTCACGTCGCTCTCCGAGCCCCGACCCACCATGCTCAGTGGCTGGCTGGACAAGCTCTCCCCACAGGGGTATGTGCCCACCCGTGGGACAGTTCCCATAGGTAAAGCCCTCTTGGGCAAGGCTGGTGAGGTGGGCACACTGGTCACCATGCTACTGGGGCAGCCAGACCTCCCCACAGGAGGAGGACCCTCTCGGGTGCCCCAGCTGTGCTACAAGGGGCTCTGTGCAGCCATCCTTGGGGGAAGGGGGGAGGAGGGGCCTGTGAGCAGATGCAGGGTCCTCAGGGGGATCTTCCCCTTCCCAACAGCCCCATTTTTCTGCCATCCCAACAGGAACTACGTCTTCCAGAGGCGCTACGTCCGTTTCGATGGGAAGAACCTGATGTACTTCAGCAGTGAGAAGGTACGAAGGGACAGGATGCAGGCAGGGTGGGGAGCTGCCATATCCCCTTTGCCTCCCCTTGTCCTTCTGTAAGGAGCCAGCACTGTTTTACCATTGCCAGGGTGGAGCAGCCATGGGCCCTGTGCCTGGGGGGCTCTGAACACAGCCTCATGCCATAGGAAGCCCAGGGTAGCAAGGGTCCCTCTGCTAACAGGGAGCAGGCAAGCGGTGTCCTTCTGGCTCACAAGCCCTGGGGCAGACTACAAATGGGAGATCTCTGGGCCCCAGCCATGGACCCATCCTTACCTGACTCCTTATCTCCAGCCTGTCTGCTGGTGTCCTCTGGGCCATGCTATGAGGCAGAACGCAGCTGAGCACCTGGGGGATGTGGAGGATGTGCTGCATGGAGGAGCTTTTCTTGCTGAGGGCACTGGCACTGTGGGTTAGGTGCATGGGATGAGTTAATCCTTTCCTGTCCCACGTCCTCTCATCCTTCTGTGGGGGCTCTGCATGGCCCTGTTGGGCCTGCTGTGGGGTGCTAGTAGCTGCCAGGCCACCTGGGGTGACAGGCACTGATGCCCCAGTCCCACGGCATAGCAAGGCAGGCTAGCCCACATCAGTGGCACTCATGCAGAAACAGGTACCATACATGGCCCCAGAACAGCCACTAATGCAGTAGTTTGCAGGCATCCTGGCCACATCTTCTTACACCTATGGTTATGGTGCCAACATGTAAGGCAGGTGTTGGGGTGGCTGGGTTATGGAAGTGCCCCGCAGGAAAGGCAACGTGGGATAACCCTGCCTGGGGCTCATTCCAGGAGCCCTACCCCAAGGGCGTGATCCCGCTGTCTGTGATCGAGATGGCTCGCTCCACCAAGGACAACAAGTTCCAAGTCTTCACCAGCCACCGGATCTTTGTCTTTCGCGCTGAGAATGAGGGTAAGCAAAGACCTGGGCCAGGGGCCACCAGTTGCCAAGGAATCCCCCGATCCCTGTGTCCCTTCTCCAGGCAGAGCATCCTGGGGGCAGCTCTCACCCCATCCCCAAAACATATGGCCACAATGAGCAAGGGGACCTCTCCCTTGCCATGCCTTCCGGGTGCTCTGCTCAATGCCAAGGCTATTGGGAAGGGCTCAGACTCACTTCCTCATGCCTGGTCCCCAGCCCAGAGGAACGAGTGGTGCTCCACGCTGCAGAAGAAGGTGACAGACCAGCGCCTGGTGGGGTCCCGGCCCCGGCCCACCAACACCGCTCACTGCCAGAAGTCAGGCACCCTGGAGCTGAAGGGCCAGAAGTCCAAAGTGTTTGCAGCCCTGAGCCTGCCCGAGATGTGGCTGTACAAGAGCGAGCAGGTTTGTGGCCAGACCAGACACCCTGCTGGCAGAGAGGGCTGTGCCAATGGTGGACAGGGGTGAGAGCGATGGAGGCATGGAGGGAGCTTAGCCAGGGTCAGTGCCAAAGAGAGAGCAGAGAGCAAAAAGACAGGCAGGAGAAAGGGTTTGGTGAAGCTGGACATCATCCACAGGGCAGCTGTAGTGGGAGCCTAGGCTTGGAGATGCAGGGACTGTCAGAAGAAGACCCCCCTCCCAATCTCCTCACTGTCACCAAGTTATCTTCATCTCTGCCCAGCACTTAGGTCTTAGTCACACCAAAGCATCCCAGTCCATCACAGGACAGGTGGATCAATGACCACAAAATCACCAGCAAACATACCTGCTGCAATGTGGGCTTGCCCCATGGGAGGCAGTAGGTCTCTGCAGATCCATTGCAACCTGCCTGCTGCCCATGAAAATCCCTACCTCTTCCCTGATGAATTTTCTCAGCACCCTTTTTTTTTTCCAGTCACCTCATTTCCAGTTTGCCTGCTGTGCACTAAGCAGTATCAAACCTCTGTGCATTTTACTTAAGTTGATAATTGCTTTATGAGTGTGCCTGACTCAATGTGGACTCAAATCCCCAAAACAGGGATTTGAATGGCCAGGTTTCAGGGGCTGTGAGCGGAACTTGCCTTTCATTTTAAGGCATAACATATTTGCCGAATGCTTTATGTCAACCTACATGGGATGGCTGAGAGATGTGGCAGGGTACCAGATCTGACTGGTCCAAGCAGAGCAGTGATGAGAGTGGGGGTACCAGGCACAGTTCCCTGGCTCCAGCCTCAGCATCAGAGGCATGTCCACTGCAGCTGCAGTGCTGCAGAGCCAACACCAGTGTCATTCTGAATTGCAGTTCTTTAAAATGGGCATTGGCATCTGCTTGATTGAGATGCGTGGCTCCACCATCCGTGAAGCCAAGAACCGAGGCTTCGAGCTCATCACTCCCTTCAAAATATTCAGGTATCCCAGGTGTCCAGGTGGGATGAGGTGGGGGGAGCAGCCAGATGCTGGATCCAGGTGCTGGTTGCTCCAGGCCCTTGAGTTTTGGCTGTGCTGATGCTCATAGCTTCGTGGCGGAATCAGAGCGGGAGAAGCGGGAGTGGATGGAGGCCCTGCAGGAAGCCATAGCCGAGATGCTCTACGACTATGAGGTGGCAGAGAAGATCTGGTCCAACAAAGCCAACAAATACTGTGCAGACTGCTGGGCTCAAAGTCCCGACTGGGCATCCATCAACCTGTGCGTGGTGATCTGCAAGCAATGTGCAGGCCAGTACATCTCCTTAGGGGGCACATGGGGGTCCTGGCAAGTGTAGACTGGGCCTGCCTGGGCAGGCAGGGTGCTGGCTTGGGTATGGGTGCGATTTGGGTGCTGGTTCCTCTGGCAGGATCAAGGTGTGCTCACTCTCCTGCTCCCCGCAGGGCAGCACCGCAGCCTGGGCTCCAACATTTCCAAGGTGCAAAGTCTGAAGCTTGACACCAGCGTCTGGTCCAATGAAATAGTACAGGTAGAAGCACTCAGGTCAGGGTTCTGGGGCTGGCATGGCATGCTCATGGGCCAGGCTGCTTCCCCAGGCAGGGCAGCAGCCCCAGGGTCTCCCCTGGGATGCAGGAAAGCCAGGCATCCTGCTCCTCCCAGCTGGCCCTGGTGTTCACCATGACCATGGGACTCTCCTGCAGCTCTTCATCGTGCTGGGAAATGACCGAGCCAACCGGTTTTGGGCCGCTCGCCTCCCTGCTGCCGAGGCCCTCTACCCTGATGCCAGTGCCGAGCAGAGACGGGACTTCATCTCCTGCAAGTACCGAGAGGGTCGGTACCGCCTGCCCCATCCCCACTATGCCACACAGGAGGACGTGCTCCAGGTAGGGGCCACCTCAGGGTGCAGGCAGGATGCTGGTGTGCTGGGAACAACCCCAGACCTCTGGATCTGAGATGCAAACACCTCCTGCTTGGCTGTGTGTGCCTGTACCCCTGCGCCAGGCAGCTCAGGTGGGAGGTTATGTCCTACTTGGCCTACCTCTGAGCATGCCTGGCAGTGGGCTGGGGGTCTCCATAAGTCAGGACATGGTCCCTAAAGGCTCCTGTCTCATCCCAGGCACTCTGTGCTGCAGTGGCAGGACCAGCCCTGCTCAAGACCATCCTGCAGTTCTTCTCATCCTCAGAGGCTGGGCTGGTGGCTGACCCCACTGCCTGCGAGGTGGCCCCTGGGGCCAACCTTTTATGGGGATCGGAGAGCAAAAGGCCTAGGAACCATTCAGGTAACAAGGATCCCTCAAGCACCATCTGGCTGTGATGGGGGGCTTCCTCCTTGCCATTGCCCCTGCTCTCCACAGCACACCCCAAGGCTGGGGACAGCCAGGGTGCCGGGCACTGTGGCCCTCTGGGAGACCCACCTGCCCCACTGCACTCCTTTTTTGGGATGGGGCAAGGCAGCATGTTCCTCTGGAGCCCCTTTTCAGGGAACATGATGCCTGCCACACCCTCTTGCCTACACCTGCATGAGTGGGTTCTCCCTGCCCCACCAGTACCCATGCTTTGGTGGGTGCCTGCTCCCATCCCACTCTCAGCACCGTTCCCCACAGGGAGCCCACACACACGGGAACCGGGTCCGGAAGGTGTCTACAATGAGATCATGCAGCCTGTGACGCACAGCGGGTACCTGTACAGGGCCATAGTCCCCCCCAAGCTCCCGGGTGCCAAGAAGAGCAAAGAGGGTAAGCGTGGGGAGTGCAGAAGGGCAACCAGTGGGGTGCCCACCCCAGTGCTGCTGACCCCCTGGTCCTGCAGACTTCCAGCACACATGGTGCTCCCTGGAGAGAGCCCTGCTCTTCTTTGAGACGGAGAAATGCACTGAGCCCCTGGGCCACATCGAGAATGGGGACCTCCTCTCCCTGGGCGTGAGCAGAGCCCAGGCGCTTGCCAGCCCCAGTCCCACCGAAAGGTATCCCCAGCCGTGCTCCCAGTGCATGCCCAGAGAGCCTGTGGGCATGCAGAGGGCAAGGACGGACATTGCTCTCTGCTTGGTGCAATGGTCTGGTCTGGCTCTGGGTGCAGGTTCAGGGTGGGGGGCTGCCCTAATGGGTTGGTTTGTCATTTGCAGGTTTCGCTTCACCCTCGAGCTCTTCCTCACTGGGGAAAAAGTGCAGCAGCTGGGAACTGATGGGCCTGAGACACTGCAAGCTTGGGCCAGTGCCATCGGCAAGGTGAGCCAGCCCCAGCACCTGGTGGGTCCCTGGGCTCTGTCCTGGCTTCCCTGTTGTGATTCCTCCCAGCTGCCCATGCTCTTCATACTCTGTTGAAAGCACCCTCCTTCCCTGTGCAGGGGCTCCACCTCCATAACAACCTGTCCCCATCCTTGTGGGGGTCTGCACTTGGGGGCCAAGCCCTCTCTTTACCCAGCTTGTTTCTTGCTCCATCCTGCAGTGGTTCACGCCTGTGAGCTGTCACTGTCTGCTGGGCTACGAGTTCCAGCGTGTGGGCCAGCTGCGCTACAAGTGCATGCTCAACCCTGAGCGGTGGCAGCAGGCCTACTTCATTCTGCAGAAAGCCCACCTCTTCATCTGCCCTGCCAAGGATGATGGGGCTGAGGACAGCATCAACCTCCGGCGGCTGCAGGAGCTCAGTGAGTGCCATGCCACAGCCCAGAACAGGCACCATGTGGTGGGTGGCTGTGCATAGCTCTGACCTCTCTACTCCTCATCCCAATGCAGGTCTGGTTCCCCCCACAGAGACCCCAGAGAAGAAGGAGCTGCTGATCCTGGTGGAGATGGGAAGGTGAGTCCTGGCCATAGGAATGATGGGGAATGAGCCAAGCAACCTCAGCAGGCTGCCCAGGGCAAAGACACCCATGGGTGAGCCAATGCTGATCCCAAACCAGCAGTGGGGATGCTACTGGGATAGCAGGGCTGTGGCCAGGGGGCTTACAGAGGTCACCCCAGCCCAATGTCTCTCGCCGGGGTAAGATGTCCCTCAGCTCAGCCTGGCTGTGCCTTGCTCCCTGTCCCAGAGCTGGGCTGTGCATACAGGCAGGAGGTGATTACCCACCCCCCCAGCAGTCTTCATTCCCTCTTCTCTGCCCTTGTTGTTCTCAGGACATTTTACCTTCAGGGCTTGTCACGGGCAGACTCGACAGCATGGTATGCTGACATCCAGGCATCAGCAGGGGGACGGGGTAACGCACTGCGGGACCAGCAGCTGAGCCGGGGCGACATCCCCATCATTGTGGACAGCTGCATCGCCTTCATCACACAGTACGGTGAGACCAGCACGGCAGCAGCACAGCTGGAGTGTTCTCCTGGCACACACCTCCTGGCACCTGAGGGTTTTGGGCAAGAGGCATTGCTCTTGGGGCAACAGACCCACTGGTGACTGTCTGGGCAGGACTGGGCCTCCATGATCATATGTCCCTGCCCCAGGGCTGCGGCACGAGGGGATTTACCGCAAGAATGGAGCCAAGTCCCGGATCAAGGTACTGATGGAGGAGTTTCGGCGGGACGCCCGAAATGTCAAGCTGCGCATCAGTGACAACTTCATCGAGGATGTCACCGACGTGCTGAAAAGGTTCTTCCGTGAGCTTGAGGATCCCGTCTTCACCCTGGAGCTGCACCCACAGTGGAAGGAGGCTGCAGGTAACTCCTTCACCCAACCCCTCCTCCCACGCTGGGCTGCCTGCCACAGATCCCAGGGTCTGGTGTCCCTTAGGATGGAGTCCCAGTACCAGCCCTCATGCCATGTCAGCTCTGTGTCCACCAGACTCAGCTATGGTCCACAACTCATTTTCCTCCCTCCAGAAATCTCCTCAAAGCCCCAGCGCCTGGAGCGGTACAAGGAGCTCATTCATCGCCTGCCTCGCCTCAACCACAAGACCCTGGCTGCACTGATCGGGCACCTCTACCGGTCAGTGGGTAACCTCCCCGCTGGGTCCCCTGGTCCAGCTGGGGTGCCCAAAGCCAACCAACAGCATAGGATCTCCCCACTGCCTATGGGATGCCAGCTCCCATCCCTGTGAGCCAGGAAGAGCCCAGTGCCCGTGCTCTGCCCCACCAGCCCCCCAGCTGGTGCTGGGGTGTGCTAGAGCACACTGCTCCGGGACACCTCAAACATTCCCAGTTATCCTGCAGGAAGGGGGAGTGACAGGAGGTTTGGGAGTAGGCGACACCCCCCTGTAGGATGTAAACTTCACCCAATGCCCAAAGAAAGGGAAAAAAACAAATTCCCATCCCTGACTGGGAGTATGAGATGGGGCTGTTGTCTGGTTTGACGGCAGATGGAAGTCCTGGCAAGAGGAACTGCCTGCCTTGAAGTTCCCACTGCTGGGGAGCAGGGGCAAAATGGTCTGTTTTTCAGGAGAGTTTGTATGAGGCAGAGGAGGGTGGCTGGGGCTGAAACCCGATCCGGAGTGGAACCAGCCCCTCACCTCTGTCCTCCTTGTCCCAGAGTGCAGAAATGTGCTGACCTCAACCAGATGAGCACCAAGAACCTGTCGCTGCTCTTCGCACCCAGCCTCTTCCAGACTGACGGCAAAGGGGAGCATGAGGTCAAGGTGATGGAAGACCTCATTGACAACTATGTCAGCATCTTCAACGTAAGCTCCCTGCAGGTGCATTGCCAGCCTCCTCCATGCTGGCTCTGTCCATCTCCCCTTGTTTTCTCCCATACTGCCCACCTCTGCCTCCCCTGCATGTCTCCATCATAGAATCATAGAATCATAGAATTGTTAAGGTTGGAAGAAGGCTGGCAGGCAGCACAGCCATGCAAGTGACATGTACACCTGGGCAGGATGGGCAGGTCTCCTCTGGAGCCTGATGCTGGTTGGAAAAGACCTCTGAGATCATCTAGTCCAACCATCCTGGCCATGTGTCCTCCAGCCATATCCAACTCCATGTTGACTCCATGTGTCTCCCCTCTCACCCCATGCACCCTTCCTCCGGCAGATTGATGAGGACCAGGTATCCCAGATGGATCTGGAGAACAGTCTGATCACCACCTGGAAGGACACCCAGGTACTAGGGTGTGCTTGCTGGCCCCCATCACACCAGGGACTCCCAGGCTGGTGGGACTGCCTAGAGGATGGAAGCACTCCCAGATGCCCACCCTGCGTCCCTGCTGTCCCACATCAGATATTTGGGGAAGGACCTTCCCCCACTTGTCTCCCCTTTTCCCATCATCTTGAGGCCCCAGCCCTAAGGAGAAGCAGTGCCAGCTCCCTGGGACACCATCACCAGACCCTGGGCAGAGGGGATGTGCACAGCACGCATGCCAGCATGGCACCAATGACACCCACTCTTCCCCCAGCTCTCACAGGCAGGGGACCTCATCATTGAAGTTTACCTGGAGCAGAAGCTGCCCGACTGCTGCATTACCCTGAAAGTGAGTTCCAAAGGAGGGCCATGCCAGAGAATGGGAGGAGGGATGCAGGATTCTGGTGCAGCCTGTCCCTGGGACCCATCCTGCCACCACCCACCACAGCTACCTGTGTGTCTGGTCCCAGGTGTCCCCCACAATGACGGCAGAGGAGCTCACCAACCAGGTGCTGGAGATGCGCAACGTGGCAGCCAGCCTGGACATCTGGCTGACCTTTGAGGCTCTGGAGAATGGGGAGCTGGGTGAGCATGATGGGGATGACACAGGGAGATGCTCTTGGCATGCCTGGGCTGGTGAGGAGGAGGTGTGGTGTACGGGGGGCTAACTTGCTGCCGGTGGCAGGCTGGACGGGGACTGGCACAGGGAAGGGGACAGAGTGGTGAGAGTGTCCCTACCTCCCCAGAGCGACCCCTGCACCCCAAGGAGAAGGTGCTGGAGCAAGCTTTGCAGTGGTGCAAGCTCCCAGAGCCCAGCACCGCGTACCTGCTGGTGAGGAAGGTCCCCATTGGTGAGGGCAGTTGTCTCTTCACAGGTAAGGCAATCACAAAGTATCCCTGGCCCTAGGGGTATCCCCAGAGAGGGACAGCTCTGCTTGAGCTTCCCCTTACCCTGGCCACCACCCTGCAGCCATCAGGGGCACATCCCTGAGTCCCCATAGTGGGATCCCCCTGCAATACCCCAGCCACCCTCACATGCTCCCAGTCCCCTGACCCCCATGTCCCCCCACTGGGCAGGCGTCAAGCGTGAAACCCCCAAGTGTGGGCTGCTGAAATGCCGCGAGGAGCCCCCCAGGCTGCTGGGGAACAAGTTTCAGGACCGCTACTTCGTCATCCGGGACCGGCAGCTGCTGCTACTCAAGGAGAAGAGGGTACCCAGGGGATGCTGCAGGGATGGATCTGCGCCCTGAGGGAGGGAGGAGAAGCAGGGAGGAGAGGCAGGGAGGGGGAGCCTGAGGACAGTGGTGGCATGGTGGTGGCTGTCCTCCTGGCAGGGAGGCTGGCACCAAGCTGGGCTGACCCAATGGATCTCCTTCCCCAGAGTGCCAAGCCAGAGCGTGAGTGGCCCCTGGAAGCAGCCAAGGTTTACATGGGCATTAGGAAGAAGCTGAAGCCACCAGCCCAGTAAGTGGGACCTTCCCTGGCCGCAGTCCTGGGGCGTGCATCCTTTGGTCCCTGCCCCCAGCACCTGCCACATGAATCCAGCTGCTGAGAGCATGCCAAGCACCACTGGGACCCAAAGCCATAACAAGCCTGGGCCCGTAGGGCAAGTTCAGCCCCCTGCCCCATTACTCATGGCCCCAGGCTGTGTCTGAGCTTGGCATTGCTGCCCCACAGCCTGTCTCTTTGTTTCCTCAGGTGGGGTTTCACACTAACCCTGGACAAGCAGCAGCTGTGAGTATCTGCCCCTGCTGTCCTGGGGCTTGGGGGATGTTGAGATGTCATGTCCCCAGTTTTAGTGGGAGTGGGACAGCCAGGGGCAGTGCTACAGGGCCCTGGGGGTCAAGGCAGAGCTGGTGTCTGGCTGGGGCACTTGAGGAAGAGAGCGGTGGCGCCACATGTACCCTGGTACAAGGTGGGGACCAGGCTCCAGGGGCAATCCATCTCTGTACCACACACCCTTCCTACCTCCCCATCCACATGAGCACCCCTGGGAGGTGCGTCTTCCAAGCACCCAGCACCAGGCTCCAGAGGAGACCTGCCCATCCTGCCCAGGTGTACATGTCACTTGCATGGCTGTGCTGCCTGCCAGCCTTCATCCAACACTGCTCTACATCCCCATACACCCAACACCAGGTGCTCCTGCACTCTGTGCCCCACCCTGAGCTGGGCTCCCTGCCCCAGCCTCCCTGGCACTGCTGGATGCCCAGGCACACCCATGCTTCCTGTTGATCCTGTCCCCATTTCCCTGACACTGCCAAAGCTGGGGCAGCAGCTCAGCACATTGCCTGCCCCTGACATGGGGATGAGATGTTCTTCTGAGGGCAGCAAGGACAACTGAGCCCAGGTGCCTCATGGGTGCCCAACAAGCTCTTGCCTTGCCCTGAAGCAGTAATTTGACCTTGCAGAGAGTTTCAGAGGTGCAGCCCCACTGGGTGTAGTTGTATCTGACAGCCCCAAGCTCACAGGCAAGGTGACAAGGGGACATGGGCCCTGCTGGCCCTGCTCCCTAGCAGCTTCTCAGCTGACTCCTCTGCAGGTACCTGGTGTGCTCAGGGCAGGCTGAGCTGTGGGACTGGACCACCAGCATCCTCAAGGCTCAGGTGGGTGCAGGCTGGCCACACCACCCAGCTGGGCTAGGACAGGAGGGGGCTGGCAGGGCCACCCAGCATGACCCCCCTCCCTGTCCTGTCCTTGTGCACAGCACGATGACCTGCGCCCTGTGATCATGCGCCGGCGCTCCTCCTCTGACCTCACCAAGCAGAAGTTCGGCACCATGCCGCTGGTGCCCCTGCATGGGGACAGCACAGATGCCACCATGCTCTCCGCCAACCAGACTCTGGTAAAGCCCCTGCAGCTACCCCTGCCCATGGGTGCTCCTGCACCTAACCAGGTCCATGCATCTGTTCCAAGACCATGTGCCACCCCAGGGCACTGGAGGCAGGTGCATGCCACCCGGCACCGAGGGATGCTTTGGGGGTGTGTCCCTGTGCTCAGCGGTGTGAGCGTACTGCGTGCTGTGCTTGTGTCTGTGGCAGCTCTCCATGCATGCAGGGCCCTGTGAGGGCACGTGGGGTCCTGTGCCCCACTGTCCATCCTCTGCCTGCCAAGGCATCCATGACCCTGCTCCGTGCTATCATGTGCTTACCTCTGCCCATCTCCTCTGTTTCTAGCGCCGCCTGCACACGCGAAGGACTTTGTCCATGTTCTTTGTAAGTACCTGCACATGTGGAGCGCATCCATTGCTGCCTTTGCACCGTGCCTCCTGGCTATGGCAGAAAGGGCTCACCTGCAGCATCCCACCTACACTCAAAGACATGCCCAGGCCATCCTGCCCACACTGAGTGGCAGAGCAGGGGGTACCCATTGCTCTGTGTGTCCCATACCTGGGGATGGGGGTCCCTGCATGGTCCCAGTGTGTGCAAGCAAGACCACAACAGTCCAGCCCAGCTCCCAGAGCCTCTCCCATTAGGTGCACAATGCCCAGAGGGGATCAACATAAGAAATGCAAGGAAATAAGTTTGGGTCCTCCTTGCCATCAGGTTATTTCCACAGGGACCATCTGGCTGGACCTCACCTTGCCTGGCTTTGTGCTCTGCATGGGCATCCATCTATCCTCCCCACCCAAGACCACCTCTGCCAAAGGATGTTGGCTGGTGCCGCAGCCTCATGGCATGGACCATGCCTCACAGCAGGGACAAAAACACTCACCCTCCATCGGCGATGGGGGAAGAAAGGGCAACAGTGCCTGAGCCAAGAGACCTGATGGAGGGTGGGTCCCCTGCGGGCATCAGCTCCATGGCGAGGGGGCAAGTGTCACCAGGCAGTGCCCGAGTGGAGGGAGGGCAAGGTGAGGGAGACAGAGGGGTACGGCTGAGCAGTGCAGTACTCCTCACTCCCACCCCCTTCCCTCCCCCAGCCCATGAAGATGCACCAGGACTCCCTGGAGGAGCAGCAGGAGAAGGAGGTGGATGCTGATCCTGTCTACGAGGAGGTGGGCAACTTCCCTGAGCTGGCTGCACTGGAGCTGGGGAAGGAGCTGCTGGCAGACCTGTCGGCTGTGCCCCCCGTGGACAGGTCCAAGAAGCCAGCCCCATTCCCTGAGCAGCCCCTGGCCACAGCAGTGTGCTCCTTGCTGCCCACCAGTCCAGCCCAGAGGGTGGCGGGTCCCTCTGTCACCAAAGCCCTGTCCCTTGAAAGGGGCTTGAATCTGGAGAGTGACAAAGCTCCAGTCCAGAGCCTCAGACCCACCAAAACGGCCTCTCTGGAGAGGAATGTGGAGCCTTCCCTGCCACTGGCCAGGGACTGGGAGCAGGTGGCCACACCAGGGAGCAGTCCCAGCACAGAGACCTCCCTGGAGTTCACCAGGAAAAAGAACATGCAGCCTCCCTCACCCGTCAATGACAAACTCATCCAGGAGCTCAGCAGCGTCATCCTCAAGAAGAACGAGGGCCAGCCACCAGGGCCAGGCCAGCCGGTGACATGACCCACCATGCCAAAGGGGTGACCACCAACCTGGGGGTCAAGTCGTGCCTGGCAGCAGCGATGATGAATACGCCACGCTCCCATACCATGCAGCCCACGCCCTCCTCCTCCTCCTGACCCTGGAGCTGGGCTGGGAGCGGGGGTTGGTGGGGGCCAGGATGCTGAGGGGCAGTACCCCCTCTTGGGTGGGCTGGGGATGCTGCCACGCATGTTCTCACTCATGAGTAGCACATCTGCCATCAGGCCCAGTGCCAAGAGAAGCAAGTAAAAAGGAAAATATAAGCCTGCCTGCATGTTTTGGCAGCATGGTGTCAGGCAAGGGGGGCAGGCGGTGCCTGCCAGAACAGGGCAACACAGCACAATGTCCCCTCCCCAGCACTGGGCCTGTGAGGTAGGGTCAGGACACCCAAGCCATCCCCCGCTTCTTTTCTTGCATCTACCTTGGCATATTTTGGAGGGGGTCAACAGGAGCAGGGCTGGCCATGTGTGCCTGGAGCATAGTCCTGGCGATGGAGGACAGCTCCTGCTTGGCTAGGGTATTTATACCTGTTCCTTCCACCAGCAGGGAGAAATAAAGGTTTATTTGTACTCTGGAGGGTTTGGTTACTGCAGAAGAAGTGGTGAGGGATGCTGCGATCTGGCAGGCAGGGAGCCAGCAGTGCCAGGGCCAGGCACCCAGCCGGGGGACCCATGGGATGGGGCAGTGCCAGCAGCAGTGGAGGAACTGCAAAACCAGGGCAAAATCACAGTGCACCTTAGATCCAGAGCAGGATTTTCTGCCCAAGTCTGCTGCCAGCCTGGGATGGTGCGGCTCTTTGTGCTGGGCACCAAGCTGCAGGATCCCCCATCCCTGGCACACAGCCTGGCACACCTCAGCCCTGCCTACAGTTGGCTCTGCTTGCTGGATCTCAGGGGCAGGGCTGCCATCTCCGAGGCCCTCCCCACCGAGGTCTTGAGCCCCTCTCAGCAGCAGTTGCCTGCATCCCAGACCCAGCCCTGAAAATCCTGGGAGATGAAGCAGTAGATGAAGGGATTGAAACAGTTGTTGAAGATGCCAAGCACTAAGGCCTGGGTCTACCAGATGACGTTGTGGCACCCTGTGGCCTCCAGCATGTAGTGGATGAAAAGCAGCACATTGCTGGGGGTGAAGCAGAGAATGAAGGGTAGGAGAACCAGGGCCAGGACATCCATTACCTGCTCGCAGCATGTCTCCTTGGCCAGAAGCTGCACCAGGATGCAGTTGTAGGAGACGGTCATTAGCGCAAAGGGCAAGCCAAAGCCCAGACCCACCAGGGTGAGGAAACAGTAGATAAGAAACATGTGCTTATCCTTTCCTAGGACATCGTGGCACGTTGTGATGTTCAGGCTCAAGATACGACTTTTCTGGGAGTGCAAAAGCAGAGGGATTATGCCCAGCCCCACCACCAGCCAGATGCCCACACAGACACCTGCCTCGCCCCACATCCAGCTAGAGCCTTTCCACAGGAACAGAGTTCACAGAGAGATAGTGCTCCAGGCTGATGCAGGTGAGGAAAAGGATGGAGCTGTACATGTTCCCATAGAAGGCGGCCACCATGGTACAGCACAGGTAGTCCTCAAAGAGCCAGTGATTGCCTGAGAGGTGGTAGGAGATCTTGAAGGGCAGCAGGAGGACAAACAGCAGGTCATCACTGGACAGGTTGAGCAGGAAGAGGGTGTTGGAACATCTCCTGAAGTTTTTCACCAGGACCCAGCAGGCCAGAGTGTTGACCGGCAGCCCCACAAGCAGCACCACTGCATAGAGGACAGGGAGGAGGTGGGTGGTGAGGGTGTTTTTGAGAAAAGCTTCCACTGAGGTGCTGGGGCACGTGGCTTGTTCTTGGGGAGTGAGGGGGATCAGGACTCACCCTTTGCCATGCACTGCAGAGGAACACAAGGTATGAGGCTTGGATGACAGCCCCCTCCCGCTGTCACCCTTCCCTGCAGAGCTGCCAGCAAATGCAGGACCTGGCATCTCCCTGCCCCATGATAGAGGCAGCTCGGGACATGGGATCCCTTAGCATCCTGCTGCCCTCACATCACAGAGCCGTGCCACATCCTGCACTGCCACCGCAGCAGTGCCAGCCCAGCCAGTCACCCTGCCTGCAGCCCAGACAGGCTCTGTTCCCATGCACCGCTGTGATGACACGCGGCTCTGCCAACATCCGATTTCCTACCAAGGCCAGCACAACAGGTCCCCCACAGGATTGAAAGGGCAGATGGAAAACGCATGCCAGGATGGGGTCGGGATGTGGCCACCCATACCAGGATGGGAGACATTCTCCCACCGGGGCTCCTGGCTCCTCCTCCTCCTGACCAGCCCTCCTGGCTCAGCCCCCCACTGCGGCCAGGGCTGCTTACACCTCCCCATATTCCTGCAGTTGGAGGCTTTTCACTGAATGCTCAGAACAAAAAAAAAAAAACAGGAAGGTCCTGCAACACCAGACAAACAACTCCTGATCAAATCCCTGTTCTGGCTTGTTGAAAAAATGCAGCTGGGCTCTGCTCCTCTGCTCATCATCTCCAGGTGGTTCCCATGATGTCCAGCCCTGGGGAGCCCCAGTTACATGCAACAGGTTTCCTGCAACCTCTCCGCATCCAGGGAACAGGGGAAATTCAGGTTAAGGGAGTAGCAACCTGATTTTTGCTGCCTGATGGGGAAGCAGTGGCAGGATTCGGGTCTTCACTTATGTTTTCAACATAGACACCCAGGGAAGGCAGCAGAACAGTGCCCTGAATTTTCACTGTGACAACCAGATATGCCCTCCAAGTGTTATGGGACATGATGGTGGGGTGTCCCAGCGAAGCCTCTCTGCCCTGCCCCATCACCCCCCAGACCCACCAAGACTTACTTTGAGAGAGAACTGGGTGCACAAGCTAAGCCAGGCACAGCCAAGCAGAAGGGTGACACAGACAGCAGCAGAGCTGGGTGAAGACACCAGCTGGGTCATTTCTATGGGGTGGCCTCTGCACAAGCTGGGTCTCCACAAATGCCACAGGCAGGGCTGGCCCCACCGTGTGTCACAGTGGCAGGACAGGCACCAGCCCCCCTCCCCACTGGCACCTTTCCTCTTTCTCCTCCATGTCTCACCTGGGGGCTGCCCATGTCCTGCCCGCTTCCCCATGGTCCAAGTGGCTGGACAGGAGGTGGAGAGCATGAGATGAGCACCAGCTGCCACTGCCGCCAAGCACCTAGGGGATGTCACCATGACAGGGGTGTTTTCCAGCCACCAGCACACAATGGCACACTGTGGGGAGGAGGAAGCAGATGTAAGGCAATCATCAAAAGATGGTTGTGAACCACAGTGGGCAGCCAGAGATGTGTGTGCCCCAGGCATGGGGCAGGAAGGAGACAGCCATCTCCCAGCCCAGTGACATGTGCCCCTACCCCATTGCAGATCCCTGGGGGCACAGGGCACCCTACCTGCCCAGCCCTGCCAGGTCCAGACAACCCAAGGGATTGATCACTTTGGTCAGGCTGACAAGTTGATGTCACCCTGTTGATGGGGCTGCCCTGCATTATCCCACTCTGCTGTCCCCTTCCTGCCACCCAAATGGGTGCTGGGTGGCCCTGATCCATTTTTCTGGCTCCCTCCTGCAGCAGAGGACATGGAGGGGAATAACAGACATGGTAACACAGCTCCAGCCCAGCCTCACACATCAACATGCATCAGGGGAACCAGCACATGTGTAACTAACCCCAAAAATGTCAGGGAGAGAGCAAGAAGGGGACAAGAGGGACGGCAGGGAGACGTACGAGCTCCGCAGGAACCACAAACAGAGAAAAAGCAGGACAGAAAGAGAAGCAAGAGCTGAAGGGGATGGGAAGGGGAGGGGAGGGGGACAGAGGGACCGGGGCACAGATGGAGCAAGGGCTGGCTGGGGAGCCCTCCTGGTTCCAGTGTCCCCCACCAAATGCCACTGCTTAGCACTGCACCTGTGTTCCCATGGCAGGGTCTTGCCAATCCACGGGTTCTGCGTCCTCCACGTGACGTAGGACTCCATGTGTCCCTGTACCTGGGGGCTGAGGCCCCACTGCCCCACATGCCCCCACACCTCAGAACCAGTGCCCTTGTCACCATGGCCTGGAGCCAGTGCTCTGTGTGTCCTCACGCACAAGGACTTGGTCCCCAGCATTTCTGGTGTCCCCGTGCCCCAGCACTCCCCACGTCCTCCTGTCCAGGGCAGGGGCTCCAGTGCTGCCCGTGTCCCCATCTCCCCATGTCCCCATGTCCCTGTCCCCCTGTCTCCCTGTCTCCCTGTATCCCCATTTCCCCGTGTCCCTGTATCCGCATCTGCCCGTGCCCCCATGTCCTCATTTCCCCATGTCCCCATCTCCCCGTGGCCGTGTCCCAGTGCTCCAGCGGGACGTGCAGCACCCACCACCAGGCGGCGCGCGGGGCCCCGAGGTGGGCGCGGCTTGCCTGGCGCGGTGGGCGGTGCTTGCCCGACGCGAGGCGTGGCTTGCCTGGGAAAAGGGGCGGGCCTTGGGGGGCGACGCTAGCCGGGAGGGCAGTGCTTGCGCGGGGCGGCGGCAGCGACGGCGGCGGAGACCTGGAACCGGGGGCCGGAGCGGTGCCGGGGGAGCGCAGCCATGCAGCCGCCGCCGCGCAAAGTGAGCGTGGGGCCGGGGAGCACCGGGGCGGGTCCCGCCAGCGCAACGAGCGATCGGGACCGGCGAAATAGGGCCGGGTCCTCCGGCCGTTCCGGCGGGGCCGGCGGACCGGGGCCGGGTTCTGCAGCGGGGTTCGGGAGTCACCCGCGGCGGTCCTGGACCGGGGCTGGAAAAGCGGGGCGGCGGCTGGGTGGGGGCCACCG
>VZTL01032381.1:39558-95314 GCA_013400535.1 Scopus umbretta
GGGGCCGGCGGCGGCAGCGCACGGCCCCAGCATCCGGCCCGGCCGCAGCGGTCCCCGGGCGCTGAGCGGTGTGCCGTCCCGCAGGTGAAGCTCACCCAGGAGGTGCGGGTCCACCTCCTCGAGCAGCTCACAGGCCTGCAGGGCAAGCAGCAGCGGGACGCCGAGCTGTTGGAGGACATCAGGTAGGGTGCCCACGCATGTCCCCCCCACGAGCTGAGATAGGCCAGCTCATCCCACACGTGGGGCACAGGCTGGTCTGCCAGGCACGGCTCACCTTGAGACTGCCGTGTTGAGGTCATGGCCTCCATCACTCGCCAGGGTGGCCAAAGGGGGACATTTGGGTGCGGGGTGATGGCGGGGGGGCGATGGCGAGGGTGGTCCATCCCTGCCCCGTTGCGTGGGTTCTTGCCTGCCTCCTGTGCCCTCTCCCCGCAGGTCCTACAGCAAGCAGAGGGCTGCCATCGACAGGGAGTATGGACAGGTAAGGAGGTGCCACCAGTTTTGGGACCAATGGCCTGGGGGGGCACAAGCACCAAGCCCTGTCCTTCCCATGCAGGGTGTTTCAGAGCAGGGCATGGCCCCATGCAGGTAGTGGGCGGCATTGGAAATTATCTGAGCAAAGCGGGGCTTGGCTGCTCCGTGCTGGCCGTGGAGGCCAGTGGTGGATGAGCTCAGGGTTTTCCCTGCTGGGGTGGGACAAACCATGTTAGGGCACCCGCTGGGGTGCTTTGCCGAGTGCAGCATGGCCTGAACCTCAGGTGTTTTGGGGGCCCAGAGGGAAAACCTTTTGGGTGGAGGAAACCGCCTGGCTCTGCTGTCTGCTGGGTCATCGCAGGGCTCTGCTCTTAAATGTCAGAGCCTGGTTTTCCTCCATGAGACATCCCCGCAGCATCCCTTGGGGACACCCTGCAGCAGAGATGCATCCCCCCTTCCTGCAGGTGGGCACCATGCCACCCCACTCCCTCTTCCCCTGCCAGGCTGTGGGGACCATCCCCCCTGGGTTGGGGTCATGCTGGCTTTTCTGGGGGCTCCTCTACTCTGCTTCTGTAAGCCAGTGTCCCTCGCTGGTGTCCCCTTGCCAGTCCTCTGTCCCAAAAGCCACAGCGGGGGAGGTCTTCTCATGGTGGTGGCTACTTCCCAAAAAGGTTTTCCTGTGGGAAGGGGGATGAAGTCCCTGCTGACACTGTGCCACTGTGGGGCTTGTGTCCCCACTGCTCTGGGGACACCCATGGGGTGGGCAGCCGGTGTGGGGGAGCCCAGTTTCAGCCCCAGAGCAGGATGGTGGGGATGCTGGGGTGCCCGGTAGGTTTAGAGAGTGCTGGTGATGACAGGGTCTGTCCGCAGGCACTGCAGAGGCTGGCAAGCCAGTTCATGAAGAGAGACTGGCAGCGGGGCCGCAACGAGGCCGGTGACTCGAGGTGGGCTGGGGACAGGGATGGGGACACGGGGCTGGGGCTGGCTGTGCCCATGTGTGGCCCTCCCAGCTGGGAGATGCCTAATGCCAACCAGGATTTGGGTGTCCTAGGGATGCAGCCCTTGGTGGGATGTCCCCAAGGATGCGGTACCTGTCTCAGAGGGGACCACAGGGGCTACAGTTGCTGGCTGTCCTGCCGGGCATCCCCAAAAGCTGGCAGGGAGGCAGGAGAGTACCCTGCCCTGTCTTAAGGCCCACACCCGCAGGAGTGCAATCGCTGTCTGGAAGGGCGTTATTGAGGGGACCGTGCATGCTGGGCAGGTCCGTGTCACCGCCTCGGAGAGCTACCGTGCCCTTGCCACAGAGGCCACCCGGACTGCCCGCCTCTCCAAGGAGCAGATGCTCAAGAAGGTACTGGGGCGAGGACATGTCCTCCATGCCTGGGCAGTGGGGACAGCTGTCCCCCCGCAGCTGACACTCCCTGCAGGGCATCGAGCGGCTGCAGAAGGCACAGGCAGAGCTGCTGGAGACGGTGAAGGACCTGGACAAGGCAAAGAAGCAGTTCACCCACCTCCAGCGGAGCAGTGAGGTGGCCAAAGACAAGGCAGCCGATGTGGAAGCTCGGTGAGTAGAGGGGACAGCAGGGGGGGCTGCCATGGGCATGGGGTGGTCTCACTTCCCCCCTCCGTCCTCCCCAGGCTCCGGAAGAGCGACCGGAGGATATTTCACACCAAGGCCAGCCTGCAAAAACTCAGTGCCAAGGTCAGCAGCTGGGGGGGGGTCGGCAGGGTCCCCAAGCACAGAGATGCAGAACACAGTTTGGTGGCCCCCAGCCCGTTGCCAAGCCCCGTTCTCCCCATCCCTGCAGTTCTCAGCACGGTTGGCCGAGCACTCAAGGCAGCTTGCAGGGGTGCAGAATGAGTACAGCTTCGCCCTGGTGTCTGCCACTGCCCACCTGGAGCATTACCGGCGGGTAGAGCTGCCCGCTGCCATGCAGGTAGGAGCTGCCCAGACATCCCCACGTCCCCTTCCCAGGGTCCCACAAGAAGCAACTCCCCTGTGCTGCTGCAAGGGGGTGCAGCAGGGAGAGTCCTGCTGGTGTGGGGTCAGGGCTGGCTGCCCTGGGGGGTCAGGGATGCTCCATGGGTGGATGCAGGCAGTGCCATGGGGATTTCCTACCCACTTTCCCCTAGGCGCTGGATGGTGACCTCTACGAGCGGCTGCAGGAGCACTTAGCAGCAGCCAGCCGGACAGAGATAGAGACCTGCCAGGCCACGTGGGACTGGTTCCAGGGTGTTGCAGAGGCATCTGCATGGGTAACAGCACCTGTCCCAGGAGGGGGACGGGGGGGGATGGGCGAGCATCCTGGCCCTATGCTGCTCTCTTGCTCCAGGTGTGCCGGGAGCAGGACCTCCTCCTCTTCCTGCAGGACCACCCTGCCTTCACCCTGGCCCCTGAGCAGTGCTTCCAGCTCGCTGGGATGGAGGAGGTAGATGCAGGGGGGACATTACAGTGGGAGGGGGTCATCCGCACAGCCAGCCCCTTCTCAGCCACCGTGTCCTCACCCAGGTGTGCCTGCTGCCGCCGGGGGATGATGGGGCCAGCCTGGAGAAGGAGGCACGACGCTGGGCCACACGGGTGGCTCGGGACCGCAAAAACAAGGCGCACAGCGAGGAGGTGGGTGCTGTCCTTCCCCGTGGAGCACAGTGGGGCTCAAGGAGGGGCTTCCCCTGCCTACCCCCGGTTCCTACCACGCCGCTGACATGTGGTGACCCCCAGGTGCTGCAGCGGCTGGAGGCCAGGC
The DNA here is from genome assembly GCA_013400535.1 of Scopus umbretta. NCBI lineage: Eukaryota > Metazoa > Chordata > Aves > Pelecaniformes > Scopidae > Scopus > Scopus umbretta. The sequence goes on from VZTL01032381.1 coordinate 42,777, forward strand.
GGCAGCAGGTCCCAGAGGCAGAAGCAGCCAGTGTGGAGCGGCGAATGGAGGAAGCGAGAGAAAACATCCGGAAGGCAGAGGTGGGTCCCCCAGGCAGGAGGTTTGGGGCGGCCTTGAAGTCTGTCACCCCCAGGGTGGAGCACGCAGGGATGGGGAGGTGTGGCTGGGGATGTGATGCTGGGGAAGCTCTGCCACTGTGGCAACCACGCTGGGGACCAGGGGTGACGTGGCTGGTTGGCTGTCCCCCCACCCCATAGGTGGCCCCTTAGGCCTTGATGATGTCCTTCTTTGGCTCCCCCAGGTCAGCCGGGTGAAGGCAGAGGCACGGCTGGCACTACTGCAGGCAGCAGGGCTGGATGTGGATGCTTGGCTGGCAGGGGCCATAGTGGGGGCGGGCAAGGAGGTGCCGCCACGGCTGGGTCTGGCCGAGTTTGATGACTACGAGGACAGTGACGAGCTGGATGAGGACGATGAGCCCGGCCCCACTGCCCGCACCTACCCCTACACTTGCCGGGTGATCTTCGGGTACCAGGTATGGCCACGGCTGCCTGCCCCTCACCATGCCTGCCTGGGGCCGACACCCCCAGCCTTCCTGCCATTTTGTCCCCTGCAGGGCTGCCAGACAGATGAGCTGTCCATCACCCAGGGCGAGGAGCTGGAGGTCATCGAGGATGGTGATGCGGAGGAGTGGGTGAAGGTGAGAGCGTGCGGAGCCCCTTCTCCACGCTGGGGGGACACATTTCAGAGGTCCCCAGGGCTGGGATGGTCACATGGTTTCTGCTCCTTCAGGCTCGGAACAAGGTGGGCCAGGTCGGTTATGTCCCTGAAAAGTACCTGCTGTCACTGGGTGGTGAGCCAGGAGCTGGGGCTGGCCCTCCAGGACCCTCTGCTCTGCACCGCCAGCTCTCCAGCATCATGGCCGCGGAGCTGGTGCTGGAGCCTGGAGGTGGGTGCCGCGGTATCACCTTCCCTGGGGAGGGGGACAGATGCGCAGGGCTGGTGTCCAGAAGATGCTGAGCTCCTGCAGCAGCAGCACCAGGGGGTGCTGAGCTCCCCACCCTATCCTCCCCACAGCCTGGCTGGTGCGAGCCCTGTATGATTATGAGGGGCAGAGCCCCGAGGAGCTGAGCTTCCCTGAGGGGGCCATCATCCGGGTGCTGCCCCGTGCCCCTGGCGAGGTGGATGATGGCTTCTGGACAGGCGACTTCGATGGCCGCATCGGCGTCTTCCCCTCCCTGGTGGTGGAGGAGCTCACTGGGGGACAGGGGGCAGCCGGGCAGGTCGGTGGCAGGAGGGTCACTGAGTCCCCTTGGTGTGGGGCAGCCCCCCATCTTGTGTCATGGCTGCTGTGGGTGGACACACTCCCTGCTGTTCCCACACTTCTTAGCTCTTTCTTCACAGGAGCTGCCATCACCATCCCCACCACCTTTCTCCCCTCCCGGCCTTGTGCCTGGGACGAGCCTGGCCCCCAGCCCCTCTCCTGAAATGCCACTGGGAGGTGAGTGCTGGAGTAGGGCTGGGAGAGTGGCTGGGGGGCAGGTAGAGAGCTGGGCTGAGCTGCCAGGCCCTTCCAGGTTGCAAGCAGGATGGCATGGGCAGTGGGCAGAGTTCTCCAGACCTAGCAGCCAACCGTCTCCGGCCGGTAAGTCCCATCACAGCGATGCTGTGCCCCCACAAACCTGCTCCCAGCCATCCTGTAACAGGGGACAGTACCACCCGTGTACTTTGGGAGGGGTCTGGAGGGAGGTGAGCTGCCTCAGCATGTTGGCACAGCATCTCCTCTCTCCACAGCTCCGTGCACCCCCACCACCACCCAGCAGAGCCCCTGAGCCCAACCCTGAGCTACACTTCAGCTGACACTGTGGGTGCTGCCATCCCTCCCCACTCCTCAAAAAGCTTCACCCAGGTGAACTGCTGCACCCCTGCAGGCTGCTGTCCTGGTGGCGGGGGCTGGTGCTGCCCCGTGCCCTGAGCTGGTTTCTCTGGGGTCCATATCCTGCCCAGCACCACTTGCTTTCCTATAGAGCACAGGGCATCCTGGCAGCCCCTTTATTGGGGTGCTCAGTGCCATGGCCATGCCCCATCTCACCCAGCTTTCTGCCTGGCATCACCCATGCACCCCCCAGTGCAGCCCTGGGGCCCTGCCTGCCCCCTAGTCATCTCCCTGCAGGCAGGAGTGGGCAGGTAGGGGCTGTGCCCCAATAAAGCCACTTGACTCTGCCGAGGGATTCAGCAGCTTTAATGGTTTTAGCTTGTCTATGTACAGTATGGTTACACACCAAAGCTCGCCGTGAGCACTAGGGCTGCCCGCTAGCCCGGCCAGGGTGCGATCCTGCCCCCAGGGCCAGGCTCTGGCTCCTCCTGTGCTGGGATGGGGCTGGAGGCTCCTCTCTCCGCCAGCATCTCCCGGGGACCTGCAGGGTCCCTCATCAGTGCAGGATTTGTGCCTGTGACTGCTCTCCGTGGCAGGGGTGCCCGGGGTGCTGTGCTCTGCGGTGAACATGCTGGGTGGGTATGGGGGTGCTGCCCCAAGCCCCAGAGGAGTTCAAACTGCTGCCTCCGTCCCTGCCCCTTGCTGCAGCCCCCTCTGATGCATCCTTCCCCCAGTGCTGGGGGGCTGCAGGGACTAGATGGGCAGCAGGGACTGGGTGCTGTCCTGCCCCTGCCAGGCCCGAGGGTCCCCCAGGGGTGTCTCCGGGGCAAGTGCAGTGGGTGGGAGTCAGGTACCTATTGCCAATGGGATGAGGTCTGGCGCCGAGTGAGGTTGCCTGTAACATCGGCGCATCGCTCCGGCCATGCCAAGCGCGTAGCTGCTCACCCGGGGCCGGCTGCCCCACGGATCCCCCACAGCAGAACCCCCAGCCCGGCATGGGGGCTGGGGGCCGCGCGCCTCCCATCCATGCTCCAGCCGGGAGCGGAGAGAAGCTGCAGAGAGAGGGGCAGGATGGGGCTTGTCCCTACAGCTGTGGCATCCCCCACCAGCCACAAACAGGCTGTTCTGGCCCCGTGGCTGCCCACTGGCATCCCTGCCTGTGCCTGAGCATGCAGGCAAGGGGACCTGCGTGTGCAGGACCTGAGGCATGGGAACTGACCCTCCTAGAGAAGGGGTTCACCCTCTCTCCATCACCAAGCTGTGAACCACCAGGGCAGTGACACTGCCAGTGCCTTCCCACCCCACCCCAGACATTGCCACAGGGGCTGAGGACAAGCACTCACGTCACACGGTTGCTCCTCGGTCCTGCACCACGGTGCTGGGCTCCTGTGGGAGGTAGGAGGGATGTGGATGTCTGTGCTCCCTTGGGAGCATTACTGTTGGCCACAGTAATGGCCATGGGCCGGTGGGCAGAACCCCGCTGAGGCTCCAGGAGCTGACTACAGCCCAAGTGCCATCTCTCTGCCTTTCCCCATCACCTGCAGGACATGTTAAGCAGAAGCTAACAACCCTCGTGGTGGCCCTGGCTGGGACCTGGGGATGAGGGAGTATGCAAGTGATGCCAGGGCTTGGTGACAAATGACCCAATGAGGTCCCATCACTGTTTTCCTGGGACCCCATGTCATGGAGCACACCAAAGCAACAAGTCAAAGCCTGGTGCCACAGAGGGGACGGATAAAGAGGAGAAAAATCACCATGTCCCTGGGCTTGCCCTGCACGTAACTGATTCCCCAGTGATCAGAGGGGCCATAGCCATCACCCAAGTCATAGTGGGCCATGGGAGGAAGGAGGACCTGTTGCCATCTCTCCAGATCTCTGGAGAAGGACAGCCCATCAGCTCTGTCCTGCATGGCTGCCTTGGGCTGCCCTTCTCTATACAGTGGCTCAAACCTTCCAGCCTGGCCACTGGAAAGCAAAGAGGGAAACAATAAACACAATGGATACCTGCTTTTTCCTTAGCCTACTTTCAGCTAGGCACCTTTCTCTGGGCTCTCCCACGCTGACCCAGTCCTGCCCTATCCCACCTCCCTACCAAGGACTGCTGGTACATGCTATGCCCAGCCCATGGAGCTCCAGTAGAGCCAGCCCTGGGGAGTGTCCCTGGCTTTGAAACACACCAGGATTTTTACCCAGATGGTTTGCTCCCTTTTTCCTTCAAGGGCTTTGCCACATGTGCCCTGGTGCTGGCTTATGGGGCAAGCTAAGGTCAGCTCTTGGGTCTGCTCGATGCAGGCAGCACCGGGGGGGTGGCATCACACCAGGTGCCTTCCCCCAGCCCCCTTCCATGAAAATTGTCTTTCCCCAGCTGTAGAACCACAGGTGAGCATGTGAGTGACTGAAAATGTTTGGTGTCTGCTACCACCACTGACAGCATCATTTGCTCAGTGGTAACAGTCCAGAAGCAGTGGCAGGGAGCAAATCCCTCAGATAAGGGGCCAAGCAAATGGTGTCCCTGCCAGTGCTGCCCTGGAGCTCTCTAGCACCTCCAGCAAGGTGGTCAGGTGGGAAAGTTGGGAGATACCAGGGCGCTGGGAGCTCCAGCCAGGGTGGGCTGTCCTCCTCTCTGAGCACAGCCAGCACCAGCCCCACTAAAGCAGAGAAGAACGTGGAAGAAATGACCAGTTGGCTTCAACATGGCCTAGACATCAAGGCAAGAAAGGCTCCTGGGGACATCTGTCCCTGCCTGTACATTGCTGGCCATGTTGAGCCCTAGCACTGCAGCGAGGCTACAATTTTGGAGAGACCAAGCTATCTGCAGTGGCAGAACTCCCCCAGATCAGGAAAAAGAGATCCCAATGGATGTCCCTGAAGAGCCCAACCACAAAGGAAAATATATCCCTTGCCTGAGAGGCAGCTGACAGCAGGTCTGCAGCATCCCCTGTACAAGTCAACCAGTGACCTGCCTTTTTCCCCACAGTGCAGGTACCAGCAAGGTGGGGACTGTCATCGTTATTCTGCATGCCCCAAACATTGAAAATGGATGGGAAAATGCAATCAAAAAAGGCAAGCAGAAACAGGGTGGGCAGGACAGGGCAGGTCCCAGGCCGCAGTCAGCCTGGCACAAGCTTCAGCTTGTCTTTGCCTGCTGCACAGTTCACACCACTGTGTTTGGGCTAGTTGACCTTGTCGGCAGCACGACCTGGGGTGCTGTGCCACAACCCTTCAAACCCTCCAGCCCAGCGGACCACACGGGGACAAGGAAGAGGAGGAACCTACCTGCTGCCCCACGTCCTCCACTCCGGGCTGTTTTCTGCCGCTGTCATCTCTTCCCCACTCATCAGCCTGTTCGTGCAGACTCAGGCTCCCATGAATGTCTGACACTTCATCTGCCGACCCCAGTCCAGTCTCTTCCAGGCAGGTGCTGGCTCCTTCCTGCACCAGCTCTCCCGGGATGCTGGGACTTGAGCCTCCCAGCACCCGATGTCTCAGGAGCTTCCTCTGGTGGCTTGCACTCCCAGTAGTGCCAGCATCCTGCAGCGAGCCTGCCACACCGGACCCCTTGCCCGCCCGCCTGCTGTCGCGAGTGCCAGAGCTGGCTGGTGTGTTCGGGGCTGGGGTGGTGGAGTGGCTCTGCTCCCCACCCTTGCTGCTCTGGGCACCCTTCTGGACGGCTCCGTTCTGCAGGCCACCCGTGGGGACAGTCCCATTGCGAGCCCGCTCCCGCTGGAGCCGGTCACTGCTGTGTTCCAGCTCCTCTGTGCTTGGCTCCCGGCTGCCTTCGGGCAGGGGACCATCCTGCTGCTCGTGGAAAGTGGGTTTCTTCCCGATGTGTGTGACACGAAACCTGGAATGGGGGCAGGATGGATCAAAATCCCTTCCCTCCTCTCTCCCTGCTGTATTTCCAACTTGCCTGCACCTCCAGCCTCAGTTCTCCTCGCTTTGTCATGGACTGGTGCTGATCTCCAACCTTTCAGACCCATTCAAGACCTCTGACTCCCACTCTATCCATGCCTCTACTGACTTAACCCCATTTTGCCCTTCATTTTTGGCAAAACAAATAGAAGAGTGAAAAGGTCAATCCAGATGTTGGCTGATGCAGCCAGGTGTTGTTCTTCATGCAGCAAGATGGGTCGCAGCTTTTAGAAATGCTCCAAGATGCAACCTGGGCAAACAGGAGCTTGTACAGAAAGTCAGGTGTTGATTCAGATGGTGAAGTGCAAACAGCCTGAGCCTGGTGAGGAAGGGATGGCTGTGCAAGAGCCATGTGGATGTTGCGCCTGGTGACCAACCACCATCAGGGGAACAAGAGCCAGAGTTTTTGGCAGGCAGTGCACCCTAAGTGAGGGCAGGGACAGGGTTTTGGTAGAGTGAGCTATATTTGGGTACAGGGATCAAAAGCCAGGAGGAGTTGTTTGGCTAAAATCTGCCAGAGCACCTTGTGCGCCATCCACTGGAGTGATGGATGGTACCTAGGTGGTTCACCAAGACTCCACCATGTACCAGGTAACAGCTCAGAGCTCCAAGGTGGGCAGAAGAACAACTGCAGAAGTTCGTGACACCCACAAAGGGTGCATTTATAATTGGAGGTGATGCAATACTGCACCTGGGGAGAAAAGAGAAGTTAGGGATCTACCATAACTTTGGGATTTGTGAGGGGTAACATATAGGCAAAGCCTAAAAGTCTGAATTGCAAGTGAGCTGGTTATGACTAACACTGTGATTCCTCTTCGAAAGCACTGCAAGCCACTACTGGACCAGCAGATGGGAAATCTTTTCCATGGTGAGCTGGTGTCCACCAGTCAAAGAACGCAGATCCCACTACAGAGACTTCATGCAGACCGTGACTCACCCAGCAACCGCTCTCCCTGTGCTTGAGTCACACACAAAGAAGCTGCCCTGGCTCTGCTGAGCTTCAGCTGCGATTTCAGCAGCAAAGTTCAAGCACTGCTGGAGTTGAAAGAAGAACAAGACCCAAAGGTCAAGCAAATGGCAGTACGGCCATCCTGAAGGAAGAAGCTGAAAAGAAAGGTCCAAGAGCTAAGAACAGATCCTAGATGAGAAGCCAGAGATGAAGGAGACCACTGCTAGACTGAGGATTGGGCTACGGTCTGTGGACAATACAGACCCCTCAGCATTGCAGTCAGAAACGCTGCTCATGACTAGAGGGGTCAAGAAGAGAAGTGCTTCAGCTCTGGATGAGGTACCCACAGGACTGCTCTGGTCAGGCCAAGCAGCAGCAAATGTGACTTTTCAGGTCTATCCAGATATTCGGAGACATGGCACCAGCATTGCAATTCAGGAAGACCAGAGAACATTCCGGTCCTAAAGAGGGACAGGCAGGAGGCACGAGTGGCAGAATCATTTCTTGGTAATGCTATTGATCAATATCAGCCTGGAAGAGCTGGGAACAGATTCAAAGGAGCAGGCAGGGTTTGGACTGGAGGGGGCACAAGAGGTAATGTACTGAACCTCTGGATAGTGAGGGAAAAGGCAGGGTAGTGTTGCCTAGTCAGCATTGCTAAGGCATTTGATTCAATAGGATGTGAAACGCTGCAGCCGATTGGGCTAAGGACACAGATGCTTTGGTGGATGAGCTCTGTCACTGACAACTGGTTTAGGGAAAGCCCTAAGACAGATGGTAGATCATTCAATAATATGAGAGTACAGATCATATAAGCCTGATTACCTCAGAAGTATAGAATAATTTAGGTAGGAAAAGCCCTTAGGAGGTCTCCAGTCCAACTCTCTGCTCAAAACTAGACTACTTCCCACCCTCAATTGCCCAGGTTGCCCAGGACCCCATCCAGTCATGTTTTGGAACTTTCCAAGGATGGAGATCCCTCCACTCCTCTGTGTCCTGTCCCAGGGCTGCATCATTCTCAGGGTGATAGTTTTTCCTTAAGTCTTATCTGGATTTCTCTGGTTGCAACTTGTGGCCATTGCCTCTTGCCCTTCCCTGTGCACCTCTGAGAAGAGTCTAGCTCCACCTTCATTTAAACTCCCCCCACCCCTCTGAGTAGTTTTAGAGAGCAATTAGATCCCTCCTTAGACTTCTCCAGGCTAAGCAAACCCCACTCCCTTAGCAGCTCCTCACATGCCACATGCTCCAGCCCCTGATGATCTTGGTGGACCTCTACTAATCTCACTCCTTTCCACTCCTTTAGCAATGAGCCTGTGCCTACCAGCTGGGGACCAGACACAGTCAATGAGCTGTACGTAATAGGGAAGGGGAGTGGACTCTCAGCTGCTGCATCCAAAACAAAAGCAACAGCAAAAAAAAGAGAGGAACGAGACGTGAGGATTGCAACAGAAGAGCTTAGTTAAAGATGCTTTTGTATGTAGGATCAGTCGTGAATCGAGGTACTTTGCACAATGAGGATATTCACAGTAAATAACACAGCAAGGGCAATCCCAGAAAAGTCATCCAGGATCTGAAAGGGCAAATGAGGCAGCTTGGAAATGGGAACCAGAATTTGGAGGTAGTTTTGTATCTCATGGGCACGTAGGCCCCTTAGCAGTTGGACCTCACACCAAGGAGATTTGGGAAGAGTAGACTTTTAAAATATAACCTTGGAGAAATGCAATGACTGTCCTGTGGAGAAGGCTGATGTGACACGGGATATTAAGTATAAAGAGAGGAAAACAAGATTTGAGGGAAAGTTCCTTTGGGAAGGAAGACCACCTTCTCTAGCACTCAGAGGTGAGTGAGGGGAGACCAAGAAGAGCATGGATGAAGGACACAGAGGAGTGCATGGAGCTGGGTACCAGCCAGGGAATGCAATTAGCCATGAATATGCAAGTGTGCAGAGATCTGGCTTACCAAACACCACTCCTTAAACCAAAGACAGCTGACAGCAATGGGCAAAGAGGAAGCTAGAAGCTGTCAGTCTCCAAAGGGTGTGATCTTAGCTGGAGTTCAGCATGGAGAGGTCCAGCATGTCTCTTCCCTTTGCCAGCTCCCCATAAATCCCATAGTTCATTTGCCTACTGAGACTCCTAGCTGTGATGGTGGAGAAGCTCGCAAATCTTGATGCCCACTCTGGCTCAACATCACCATGAAAGGACTGTCTCTCTGGACCACAACATGGAGCTTCATCAAGGCTTAGGCCCTGAATGAAGACCTGCTGCAGGATCTGAGCACAGCAGAGCTTTGTGTCTCACTGGAGTGGCCATCCAGAGACCAGCAGTTGCCTGTCACCCTGCACCAGTCACCATGGTGGTACAGAGCTGAGCCCTGGAAGACCTTGCTAAAGGTCTTGTGCATGCTTTCTTCTAGGGAACGGGGCAACCTGGGCAAGCCTGCAGATTGTACTAAAGGTTACTGACTACACAGAGACCACAGGCAGCTCAGGAAGTCCCTTGAGGTGAGACCAGGTAGGAACTGGAAGAATATTTGTGGGAAGTATTGAGTACACTCCCCTATTCTTATATTCCTCCTGTGGCATCTAATTATAGTCATCATTGGAGGCAACAACCTGAAAGGTTGTGGCTGGTAACTTGCACCTGGGACCTGCTGTCACCTGCTCCCCCTCCTAATGAGATCCCTAAAACTGGGGTCACTGCCCCTGTTGGGCAGCAACAGCCCTGCTTGCATGTAGCTGGGACAGCAGGCTTTGAAAGGATGTGGATTTGGGGCTCTGCCCAGCACTGAGTCAGCAGGACAAGACAGGCTTGAGTCACCTTCCCTGAGAAGGAGGAGGGAAGCCACTGGTGCGTCATGGCCTGCCACATACCACAGGCATTTCCAGGTGCAAGAGGCACCTGGGTCCTCAGGACTCCCAGCCACAGAGCTAGTATTGGGGCATCTAAACAGGGAAAAGCAAGAGGGTACCTGGCATGGGGCAAGTAAGGAAGGGAATAGGGAAACTGAGAAGGCTCTCCGCAATGCTTGGTCCATCAGAGGAAATGGGCCATGTCTGGCCAAGCTCACTTAAGTACCTGCCCACTGAGAAGACAGTGGTCTCTCCAGGATGCATCCTGCCTTTGCCATCCTTCGACCGCCCTTGCCGATGCAGTGGGTGCCTCTTCCTCTTGCTGCAGTGGATGCAGGGGGCCTGTGTGGAACCCAGATGCACTGTGTGGTGATGTGGTGGGCCCCCGTCCTGGCTGTTACGGTGAGGACAAAGGCTGCAATAGGAGAAGGACATGACAGGTCGTGTTATCTGGAGGAGTCTTCCCAATCTTGGTACAGCCTCACTGCGGCAAGCCCTGAGAAGCAGCAGCTCTGGAGGGGACATCCTGTGAGGACAGGAATGAGAAGGGCTATCCCCCTTGACAGTGCGGTGAAGCACTCATCGCAGCCCTTGGGGGAGCAGGACTTCTTGTTGGGAAGATGCTTTATAACAAGCTGGAAAGGGGCTAGCTGCAGAGTCTGCAGACCAAGGTGATACCCAAAGGCTGCTTCTTCCTTGCTCTGCAAGAGCCACAAGCTGGTACAGGTTTCCCTTACCTGGGCACTGGCACTGGGATGTCCCCTTCATTGTCTCCCAGCATCTCCTTGAGGGCCTCTGCATTTGCTGAAGAAAGAGGAAAAAGGGAATGTGTCAGCCAAAGTGGACAGCAAGTCTCCTGGCCACCTGGTCAGCCCTAGGAAATGCTCACCTTCATTTTGGATGATGCATCTCACAATCTTCTCCACAGTGTCCTCATTCAGCTCCTCCTCTTCATCTGAAAAGAAAAAACATGGCACCGAGGTCTGGGATTAGGACACTCAGCTCACCAGTCCCTCTCCAAGAGCAGCCAACCACAAGAGAGAAGCTGGAGAAGCCTTGTGTCCCCCATCACTCCAGGAAGCCTCTGAGGAACACCAGATCCCTTGCCCAGGAAAAGAAATGGCTAAAACAGCAGCCGTGCGTGCAAGGAGAGGTGGGTTGTGTTGCTTCTTCAGAACTGGGGAGCATCCCGTGAAACAAGTTGGAAGCAGGTTTGAAACTAGCTCAAAGAGAAGGCTCCTCGTGGGGGCACTCCAGCCCTGGAGCCCATGGGTGCAGGATGGTACGGGTGCTAAAAATCTCCAAGAATAAATGGGACAAGTTCACAGAAAAGAAACCCACTGCTGCCTGTTAAATACAGAGAAACCATCTCTGATGGAGAAAGCCCCAGAGCTGTTAGAAGCTTAAAAGAGTATTCTGGGGAAACTTCGCTCAGTGTCTGCTCCGTTGTGGTATTCATCCCCAGCATTCATCCCAACCTCCTTCTGGCCACTGTCGGAGGCAAGAGCCTTGGCTGGCTGGACCTTCAGCCCAGTCAGCAGTGTTATATGTTCCTCGGAGCAGGTCAGAGTTGTGGTCTGGTAGACAGCTGCCTCAAAGTGTATGGTCAGGGGCTGCCACTGTGCAGATGTTTCCCTGGGCTGTGGCAACTCCAGCAGCCAAAGCCAATCCTGGAAGTTTCAGGTGCCATCTCCATGTCATGTGCAGCCAAGTCACTGAAGCCAAAGGAGCATAGCCACAGAAGCCTGGAAGCTCCCGCTGCATCCATGGGCAGGCTGAGGGAGCCACCTTTCCCTCACATGCATGAGAAGTGGCAGCAGGACATGATGACCCTCCTGAGCACTGCCGATAGCATAGAGGAGCCCAAGGAGTTTTATAGCACCATTTGGCTGTTTTCAGGCAACGAAGCAGCTGGAGGAATGTGTCTTCTCAATTTCAGCAGAGACTCATGAAAACACTACATGACAGAGCTTGCTTGGACTGTGGTCCGGCTTGCACACATGCTTGATGCTGCAGTGACTTCCTAATCCTACTACTCAAGAGCTGCTTACAATGGTCTGAAGTGATGGGAAAACCCCTAAAGGTCCCCTTCCAGTGGGGGGCAGAGATCTCAAGGAAACACCACTATTCCTCTGGCCTGCATGAGCACAACAGGGACTGGAAGAGCACATGACTGATAGCAAAGACCATGCCGGCCACATGCTGGGCATCCAAATGCCAAAGGGGCAGAAGAACAACTCATGCGCTGGCTGGGCATGCTTTTCTTGTAGGGGACATGGGTTATAATCCAGATGCTGGGGATTTGTCAGGTCCTGGCTGTTGATCAGAATTATCTTTTGGTGATAACACCACTTTGGGAAGGGCCAGATGCTGGCTCCCACCTCACTGGCACCACCAGCTTTCACCAGCCTGCAGAGCTGGCAGATTGGAGAGCTCTCCAGGCTGCATGCTCCCGATCCCCAGGGAACGCCGCTCTGTTCTTGCTGCCCCATCCCTTTTTTCCAACCCAGCAACACGTGATGGGTAACCTTCCCACCCCCAGCCCACATCCCAGAAGTGTGTTTAAGGAGCATCAGACCACACCAGCGAAACACAGCACCCAAGTCCCCACTGAGCCCCTATCACCCCAGCACTCACTGGCCTGGAGCTCTGCTAGCACATCTTTGTTATCTGGGTCGAGCTCATCCCGGAAAGTCCGGCACCGGTAACCCTTCTTCTTCAGGACATGGCAGATCAGGAAACCCACTAGCCCCATGATGAAGAAGACAAGGACAAGGAGGAAGACCATAGACAGGCTGTGCTGGGGGTCTGACTCCCCATCGTCGGTGCTGTTCTGGTCTGACATGCGGATCTAGGAGAAGGGGGAAGGCGGATCAGAGACCCTGGTGCTCACTCCCCGCCAGGCTCCCTATGCCCATCCTCCTCTTCCTCTTCTTCCCATCTGCCTTGGGCTAGAGCCAGCTCCCAGCTCAGGGTGGGCTGCCAAGGACTCATCTCTCGCCCCGCCAGATCCATTGTGGCAGGGGCCCCACAGAGGAGAGGGAACGCTGGAGGCAGCTCGGTGTGGTCTCCCAAGGACACCACTGTCCAGCACGTACCTGGTGAGAGGCATCCCAAGGGCAGCGGCGGCGGCGGCAGCAGCAGCATCCCCGCAGGCCCGCCCAGCCGCGGGCTGCGGCGCTCCCCCATCCCTTGTTTCCCAAGGGCACCCGATTTCCAGCCTCCCCTGGGCTCTGCAGCAGGCAGCATCACCCCACTCGCCCTTGTGGGGAGATGAGCATCCTCACCACACCGTGCCAGCCCACTCCCCCTGCATCCCTCGCTACTCACAGCCAAGGGCCTCCGCCGGCAAAAGCAAAGGCAGGGCAGGCAGGGAGCCGCGGCAGCCGAGCTGGCGGAGGGCCGAGCTGGCTGGCAGCTCCCGCGTCGTCCACGCACAGAACCGAGCTCGGTCCCTCTGCCCTGGCTCCCCTGGGCTCTCCCAGTCTCCCTTCCCTGGGGCTCAGAGCTCAGCCGCCCGTTCTCTGGCTCCACTTCCCAGCACAGGCAGGGTGTCCCCCAGCCGTCCCCCCTCCCTGCTGCAGCGGTACCTGGGCCTGCTGTCCTCCGCAGCGCTCTCCTCTTCACCTTCACCTGCCTCCTAGCAACCCCGCATCCCCACGGCTGGGGACCGCTGCGAGCATCCTCCGGCCCCCTCGTTCCCGGCTGCCTTCCTTCCTCAGGAAGGAGCCAAGCTGCTTCTGGCTGCCGCGGCAGCTGCCGCTGTCTGCCAGCAAGAGCACCCCCCTGTCCTGACCCTGGAAAAATCTCTCCGAAGCGGTTTCAGTAGATGAAGGTGGAGAGAAGCTCAGAGAAATGCCGGCAGCTGCAGTGGAGAGCAAGCAGGAGTGCCTCTCAGGGAAGCCGAGGCTGGCAAGCTGCTGCCCGCCCTAGGGCGAATAACCTCGCCCGCATGCAAGCCAGCCCTGATTTCCCCTAGCACTCTCCTTTCCAAAGCTCTTTGAGATTTTTAGAGCACTGAGCCGTGACAATGGGAGGGCAGTGGGTCTCAGCAAGACCAGGACCGTTCCCACACCAGCGTGTGTTGGGGGAGAGGGGTGCAGACACCGGTACGGTGATTGCAGCACCAAGAAGACTCCACAGCCTAGCACTTTGCCCCAGGCCAACTGCCTCTCCCTCCTGGCTGAAAAAGGGAGGGATAAGCCACTCAAAATCTCCAGCCATGGCAGTCCCAGGACCTCCTTCTCCATTTCCTCTACATTATCCTCACTCTGGGAGTCTTCACCCAACCCTCCTTTGCTATTGCAAATTAGGCTTGCTCCTCTTGGTCCTTCACCCAGTGGCCAGTTCTCCACTCAGACCTTCAGAAGCACAGGCAACCCTTGAAATCCCTCCCACCCCATCTCTACTGAACTAAGTGTCTATAAATATTCATTTGTTGTAATTATCCCACCACACTCCCATGTTGCCCTGAGGCAACCTGCAACTCCTCCATGCTTTCAACTATGTCATGATGAGGGCTCCTGCCCCTCTCCACAAGTGACCAAGAGTCAACTCTTAGGAGCCCAGGACCCTCCTCCATCACCGTGACTTTAGGAGGTTACAGCATCACAGGTGTGATCCGTCTGTCTGCTGTCCTGGCAGGGAGACAGGCCCTAAGATGGCCCAATGATGGCAAGAAAAGACCACAGGCAGCAAGACTTACTGCTCGTGCCATGCATTGCTAGGGCCACAGGAGAGGAGCGATCTCCTAATGCTGGACCAACAAGCTTCATCATCATGCAAGTTCCAGCTGATCAAGGCCTTAAAGGCAGTTTACTCCCTGCCCTTGTTTCTTCGGAGGGGGCACCTCACAGATCTGGATTCCTGCGGAGCCCTGAGGGGGTGCAGTCACGGTGACCTTATTCCTATTTTTCCTTGTGCCCACGCATGCTGCCCTGCACAATAAATCTCTCTTTTTCCTCCCAGGCATTCCTGCCCACCCAATGCATCGCTGCACCCTACCCCACTTCCAGCCTTCAGCTGTGCCAGCCGAAATGAGCCTGGGTCGCTCAGCCCTCCCTGCTTCAAGGGAAGATTCCCATTTTCCCACAGCCTCTGGTGTCAAAGCATTTCCATAGCCCAGGGGGCGCAGGACAGAGAGAGGGAGGACAGCACAGCAGCCTGCCTGGGAACAAATCCTGGCCTTGTGTGAAATGAACAGGGATGACCAGGGGACTCCACTACCATCAAGCTGCTCCCACCCAGTTCCCACCCAGCAGCTGGGTTATCCCAGCTGATCACATTTCTCCTCCCGATGTTCTCCCTGGGCATCACATGTTCCCAGTCTCCGTCCTGCTTCCACCACCCTGGCCTCAGCATCCCTCTGGGCTGCTCCATCCTAATCCCGCTGTGGGACCCCATTAGCTCAGACCATGAGCCTTGTTCCATGTAGCGCCTCACGTAACCCTAAAAAGAGGCCACCAGCTCCTCTCTGCCCTGAGACCAGCCATCATGGCAGGCGTGAATCCACACAGCTGAGCTCTCCCTCCTAAACAGGCTGGCCTTGTCCATCCTGGACAGTGGGGAAGGTCCCCACATGGGACTAAGCCCCACACTGTGCTGGGGAGGTTGCAAACACAGCTGTGGGCTGGATGCTTGCGGCATGTCCAGAAGCTGGGCTCTGCATCCTCTGTCCCGTCCTGCTCCTGTCCCCGCTCCTGTCCCCATCCTGCATGACCCCACCAGCCAAGGCAGCGCAAGCTGAGACACAACAGCAATCCAGCCACAGCTCCAGGACTGGCCGTTGCCTACTTGCTGCCTGCCCGCTCCACTCAGCACCGCCATTCCTCTGCCTGTCCTCTCCAGGTCACCCACCCTGGTGGGAGCAGGTGTGAATCCTGGAAGGACCTTGGAGGCTTTGGTCTCTCTCATGACATTGCCTGGAAGCCCTTAAATTTTAAGCTGTCAGGCCAAGAGCTGGCTGGGGAGGGAGAGGACAGAGCAACCAAGCAGAGGGTAGAGGGACAACACCATCCCCCCTCACTTTGCCCCGCAGCCAGCTCCAGTCCCAGCATATCGCCACGTTACCTCTTGTCCACTCTCTTCCTGTGCCTCCTCCGCAGCCATTATGACAGACATCACCCCGCGAACAGTGCAAACGCACCCACTCGGGATCATCCGCCCCGGCCCCGCTGGTTGTCCATGTGGCAACAGGCCAGACTGCCCAGCTCCGGCAATCCTGCGGGCAGACTCCCCCTGGGGTCTCTGCTACAATACTCAGCCCAAAAACTGCCATCATCTCTGCAAAAATGCTACATTCCATCCTGTCAAACATCTCCCTGAACCTTAAGGCCTTATTTTTTCCAAATATCCCCAGCAAGCTAACAGCCTTTAAACCACAGCATGTTTTCACTCTCTGAGCACAAAGAGTATCTAAAAATATCTCTCTCCAATGCTTTCTTTGCACCACTCCAAGACCCATGAAGATGCCCAGAGCAGCAACCAGCTCCTAGAGAGTGAGCTTAGCCAGCAAAGCTAATCCCTCTGGAGGCAGGGATGCATTTCTCCCCTCCTCGCCCCTTTCCCTCAGCCAGGCAACTCGCCGATGCCACTTGGTTGGCTTGGTGGCCCCGGTTGGATGCTATCTGGTGGCAGCACCTTGTGGAGCGGTGACCAGATGCTATCTGGTAGCAGCACCTTGTGAAGTGGCAACCAGGTGATTGTCATGCCAAGTGATCAGCCCCTACCGAGACGTCAGTGCGCTCCATGCGTTTGCTGCTACACCCTTGTTGTTCAGCACATTTAAAGCCTATTTAAGATGGTGGGTGCTGGGCTCAGTGCTCACTGTGCCAGGGATCACAGCTCGGAGCAACCCTGACCACAGCTGTACTGTGTAGGGTCACAGCCAGAGGGTCCTGGAGCATCCCTTGGAGCATCCTTGCTCCACGTTCGGAAGCCAGCATCCTAAAAGGAAACATGCACGAGGAGCAGCGCAGAGGGAGCAGTGTCCCTGCAGTATGTGGCAGAGCCAGCCAGAAGCATCATTTAATAATCCCACAGTTTAATCGCACCTTGACACTAGTTCTCTCTCCTGCTTGCACACAGGACAGCACCCAAAATCTCATGCCATCCCACCATTGCCTTGCTGCCCCACCAGCCCCATCCTGTGCACTCCAGGCCATGCAGACATGAAGCTCCCCTTGCTGCATGCCAAGGGGTTTCCCTCCCGTACATTTATTACCCAGTATCAAAATACCATCACCGAGAAGCCAGGGAACATCCCAGTGCCAACCTGCCACGGTCCCCATCCTCAGCCGGCTCTTGGTGTGCTACTTCGGTGTCCTTGCCCGTTGCCTGCTCCTCTCTGACACCCTGATTCATTGCAGGTGGTTCGGGCAGCCTGCCTCCGGCACAGCATCCTTTGCCCCCAACCTTCTGCCCACGGGAAGTGATCGGGGGGAGACTGGCAGGACAGGTCCTTGCTGAGCACCAATTTTGGCTAGTTTGTTTTCCAAGCCTTTGGGCAAGACTACCTGCTTCTTTCATCCTTTCTTCTTTCCAGCCCACAGGGAACAGATTTTTGCTGCCAGTGTCATCCATGGCACAGCCCCATCCCTCAGCGGCTCCAGGTGAGGCTCAGGGTTTGTTCCCCATTCTCCATGGCTGCTTTTTTGTACGTGGCAATTTTCCACCCAGCTTTTGTTCTCTGCCTGCCTGGCGGTGCCTCCCTGTCCCTGCTCCCTGCCAACCCCGGCAGGTTATTTTTGGAGGCTGCCAAAGGTCAGGAGGACCTGCACCCTGGCAGGATGGGACCTGGGAGGGCTGCTTGGCCAGCTGACAGTCAGCAGTGGTGGTTCCCGTCCCTCACAGCTTGGGAGACTGCTTCTGGGAAGGAGGTGAGTCCCAGCAAGGTGTGGGTGCCCCGCGGGGATCCCGCTGCCCTGTCCCCTGTGCCCTCGGCAGGTGGGCTGTGGCAGCTGGGGGGTGACAAGGGGTGATTGGGGGGCAAGTGGGGGTAACTGGTGAGCAGCTGGGGGTGACTGGGGAGCAGCTGTAGAGTTACAGGAGAGAATCCAGTAGGCACCTGGGAGTAACTAGGGGCAGCTGGGCCTGACTGGGAGACAGGTGGGCATAACTGGTGAGCAGCTACAGGTGCCTGGGGGCAGCTGGGGGTGTCTGGAAGGCAGCTGTAGGGCCACAGAAGAGAATCCAGCGGGCGACCAGGAGCAGCTGGGAGTAACTGGGGACAGCTAGGGGGCAACCGGGGGTGCCTGGGTGTAGGTGAGGGGCAGCGAGGGGTGACTGGGGGCAGCTGAGGGTGACTGGGGAGCAGATGTAGAGTTATGGGAGAGAAGCCAGTGGGCAACTGGGAGCAGCTGGCAGTTACTGGGGTCAGCTGGGCGTTCTGGGGCGGGCGGTAGGACCGCGGGGGCGCCGCAGGAGCGATCGCCCCACCCTCGGTCACGCCCCGCGGCGCGGTCGGTCGCTTGCTGTCGGCGGCGCCTCGCAGGCGTAGGCTCGCGGCGCGGTCGCGGCGTGATGACGTAAGCGGGAGCGCGCGGCGGCGGGTCCCGGCCTCTCCGCCATGGCGAAGACCGTGGCCTATTTCTACGACCCGGACGTGGGCAACTTCCACTACGGTGCGGGCGGGGGGCGCTGGTCCCGGCTCGGGACGGGGGGACGGCCCAGCCCGGCCCTGGCTTGCTGGGGCGGCCCGGCGCCGGTCGCCTCACCGCGTCCCTGGGCCGAGCAGGGCTGGTGGGGGGTGGCTCGCCGGGGCCCATCACGGCCGACGCAGGGCCCGGCCCCGGGGGGGCGCGGTACCGCGGCTGGTGTCTCCCCCTCCCCCCCGGTGACTCCGCGTTTCGTTTCCCTTCCAGGAGCGGGGCACCCCATGAAGCCGCATCGCCTGGCGCTGACCCACAGCCTGGTCCTCCACTACGGACTGTACAAGAAGATGATCGTAAGCGGCGCTTCTCCTGGGGTCCAACGGGGGCCCCCCCCACCCAGGCGGCGGGGGAAGAGGGGGCTGCGGCAGGTGGCTTTGGGCAGGCAGCCTCCAGAGTGGGCGTTTTAGGCTTCAGCATTTGTGAAAGGTGCTGGAGACCTGTGTGTTGTCCTGCCGACTTCAGTCGTGGCCTCCATGTTAAGGCTTGGACCATATTAGTAGGTTCTTCACAGCTTTCTTGTGTCTCTGTCTCTCCTTCAGCTCCTCTTTTGGCACAGCAGGTAACAGAGTTGTTGCAAACAAGGCTTTAAGCCGTCTTGGGCATTCTCATTGCCTGAGCTCCTGCCATACCACCCAGAGCTGATTCGAAAGACACAATCGTTGAATGTCACTGTCTTATTCAAACTTGTGTGTATAGTGCTGTGCCTGGAGCTGCAGCAGTGCTGCTTGGGACCATACATGACATTTCTGTCTGTAGCCCCTCCTAGGAAGGACCTAGTGACCATAGCGGACTGTGTGATCCTAGAATAGTAAAGATGGAGAAAATACAAAAAAAGAAAACCTCAAGAGGCTTGCTAATTCATCTTGATGCCTTCACGGGGTTCACTAATCCCATCTCATACCTAATAAATGATTGTCCAACCTGCTCTTCAAAGTCTTTGTTGCCCAGTCAGCTTAAACAACTTGGTCCAGCGCACTCTGGTTGTTATTGTTAGATTTTTCTCTTCCTGAAATCTAGCTTGTGTAAATCTGGTAAAACATGATCAGCATGTAGCAATAATCAAAAACTTACATCTTCATCTTTCAAGAAATGAACTAGTTTTGGGTTGATGGAGTATCACTGTGAATGTGTGGTACCCCTCTTTTGAAGTATTTTGTTTTATTTGGTGCAAGCAGGATTGAACCGTGCTCCTTTCCCTAGAATCCTTGTTCACTGTTCTGCCTGTTCTTCCAGCACAGAGCACATGAAAAGCTCTCGGGAGTACAGGGCATGTTACTTAATGCCTGAAGATAAAAGATCAAGGCAGGAATGGCAAAAGCCTTCTACCATTCTGCCCCTTTTGAGATGGCTTTTGGCCATTTTGGTGTGCAGAACATGCCACCTGCAGCTGCTGATGGTTTTGGGGCAATTTTTGTCTCCTGTTGGCTTATTCTCGCTTTCAGTGTGACGGGATTGCTTCCAAGCTGTTTCAGACCATTGAGCGATTTAATTCCTGGGCTGACTGGCGCTGTTCCAGATCATGCTATCTGATCTGGAGGCCAGGTGTAGCTGCTGCCTATTGTCTCCACAGCCTGTGATCTGTTTGATGTGCCCTGGGGAAAGGCCCCTACCCAGAATGTTATTCTAAACATTGTGGGTTACAGCTCCAGGTGCTTCTTGTTTTATGTACATATATGTATGTATTTATATATGTACATATAGAGATATACATGCATTTACAGTGTCTTTTCATGGGAATTACCTTGTTAAAAGAAGTGAATAGCACTTCTGTCACAGTTATCATTGTGCATAGCAAGCAAACAGGGAGGGGAGGCAAAAAATGGGTACAAAACCATCATTGCTTCAATCTGTGAGGGGTGTTGTGACTTTCCTCCATCCTTCCTCTGTGCTCGTGTGTCCCATGTGCATTCCTCACCCTTCTGCACTCGGGCTGTGCTCTGTGTGATGTTCTGCAAACCAGCCATTTCCCCTGTTATTCATGAGCCTGAACTGGATGACCCTGCAGGTTACTTGAAGATGTGCTCTCAAAATGACTGTAGAACTTTACTGTATATTCTTGCTTGCAGTTGTAGATGACTGCAAGTAACTGGTAATAGTCGGGCTTGTTTTAAAGCTGTGGAGAAGAAAGCATGATCAGCTTGTCTCAGTATATGTTTTCATATCTGCAGCATGCTTTAGGGATAAATCATGAGCTGAAAACATGGTGATTGTTGTCAAACAGAAACGTGCTAATTCCAGTCTCTCTAGCTAGACCAAGTGCTTCTCCAGGGTGTGATTAGCTTCCCAGGTTCCCTTATCCCCAGCATTTAGTTAAGCAAAACTATAACCAACTTTGACTGTGCACTCAAAGACCTAAGTAAATAGTTGTGATACCAAAAAAAGACTGTCCTTAAAGGTCACTTCTCAAGCACTTGAGAATCAAGCAATGTTAAAATCCAAGTTTTATCACTGTGAGCACAAGAGAGCAGGATTAGACCAGTGGTTTTAATTCTGGCATGTTTACGGTGTCTTCCTTGACATTGGATTGGATATTAGGAAAAATTTCTTTACTGAAAGAGCAATCAAGCATTGGAACAGGCTGCCCAGGGAGGTAGTGGAGTCACCGTCCCTGGAGGGGGTCAAAAAACGTGTAGATATGGCACTTCAAGACGTGATTTAGTAGTCATGGTGGTGTTGGGTTGATGGTTGGACTAGATGATCTCAGAGTTCTTTTCCAACCTTAATGATTATATGATTCCCTCTTATATGGGCAGGACAAAGTGCAAAATTCTTGCAAGAGTGAAAGCAATCAGTTTTTCTGCCTTTTATATTTTAGGGCAAAGTCTGAATGGCCAAACTGATGCAAGTGAGGCAGAGGAAAAAGCTAGATCCTGGCTGCTTTGTACCTGCCTATCCATGCTGCACAACTTTGTCATTATCTCTAGCACTGTAGAAGTGCCTGGTGTTTGGCATGGGCTTAAGTTCAAGCTCTTCCACTGCTGGCATATCTGCTTCTGTGGTGAGACACTTGTGGACTGAATGAAAGCAAATAGAAAATAAGCTGTCTCAAAACTAAAGCACAATATCAAATTTTAAAGGAAGATGCTAAAATGGACCAGTGGAACAGTTCCTTGATGCAATATATAAAGTCAATTTGGTATGTTTAAGCTTTAGAGAAGCTTCCCTGTATAATTAATATAATTCCCTAGTAAAATCTCTTCCAGCCACGGTGACCTGTTGTTGTGCTCGTGGAGAGGATGCAGCTGGAGTACACTCAGGGTGTGGAATCTTTGCAGACTTTATCTTTCAGATTTTTGCTGTAAATGTATGAACTTCTGTGAATAACTTCCCTAGTTGGGATTTTTCTTGCAGAAAAAGCAAAAAGCATGTTTTGACATAACACTTCTAAATGTCAAATCCATGGCTGAATGAGGCAGTAGGCAGAGCTGTACACTTTGCCATATTTTTAGTCTTGAAACCCTTTTTTGGGGGTTATATTTTCCACAAGATGCCATTGTGAAGCTGAAAACCAC
The DNA here is from genome assembly GCA_013400535.1 of Scopus umbretta. NCBI lineage: Eukaryota > Metazoa > Chordata > Aves > Pelecaniformes > Scopidae > Scopus > Scopus umbretta. The sequence goes on from VZTL01032381.1 coordinate 64,525, forward strand.
AGAGGAAAACTTCATCCTGAACCATCGGTAACTGGCAAAATTATGAGGAAATAAAAGCGGGGATTATGGTCAGTTGTGACTGTAAAAGGTCCTGTTAACTGTGTGTTGTGATTACATCATTATCTACCCTCTCTGCCTCCTCCAAATAAAAGGTCACTATCCTGTCAAGCTGGGCTCACTCCTTTGCACCTTTCCCAGCTTATCTGTGGCTGCGATGCACAAGAACACAGTGAACCCAAGGCTCAGCGTTGCTGAAATGGGGAAGGTTGTCCTGCTGCTCACCTTCCCTGCTTCTCTGCTGTGTCTTCCCGCTGCCTTGTGCTGCATCTGGAAGCTGCTGGAACCCTGCGTGAACTGATGCAACTCAGTAACTCAGCAAAGCCAGGAGAGCTTTCTGTGGAGTTAGCAAAATGAGGCAGTGGACAGAAGGCACTGAGTGCCAGAGCTTGCTTAGGAAGGTGGGTGGGATTGCTGTGAGCAGGGTGAAGGGTGGGAGGAAGCAGCTGAGTTACTCTAGAAGCTGGGTCTTGCCCCCCCGGCTTGTGTTTGGAATTACACATCCCTACTTTTTGTTGTCCAAGAGAGCCTCTGGATATCCTGTGAGAGCTATGTCTTCTCTGTGATGACTCTTTAGCATTAGTTTTGGCCTTGTTTGATTTAATCAGCCATCTGGATTCCTGGGAGGTACCTGTGCAGAGCCCTCATGGGGAATATGTCTTGCCTTCACCCTTAGCGGCTGCACGAACGGCTCATGCTTGTCAGTCACCTCATCCTCATTTGAGTTGTCAGAGGCAGCAGCCTCCAAGAAACACTGAACCCCAAGCATCCACGTGGAAAATGCCATACCACATGCAGATTAAGTCAGGAAAGGAGACGACGTGTTTGTTAGGGTATATCGTGTCTCTTAAATTTAACATGTTTCCTGCTTAGCCCAGGAAACAACCATGTTGGTGCAGTTGCCCTGATAAATTTCCCATTTGGAGACAAGCTTGTGCACCTTACTATTTTTTTCATGGTCTGCTTTTTCTATAAAGTACATGCTTTGATTAAGAGAAATTGGGAAACACAAAAAAGATCTCTTACTGATTTCAATGCAACTTTAATTTGCTCTTGCTAGGTATGTGCTGTTAATTTTTAACTTCCTGTATTTTGAGGCATGTGCTTTAAGTGCCAAACTGGCAGACCTCTATTGTCACAATATCTTTAATTTGAATCCATCCAGTTCCCTGACCATTTTTCAACGGCTTTCCAAAGGAAACCAAGCTTATGCAATTCTTCCGTCTGTCTGTGAGCTTTCTGCAAATAACTTCTGAACCTATCGGCCCATTGCAGGCGAATCTGACAAAGGGACCAAAACCACCCCTTTAAGGTCTTAAAATTGTATGAAACCTGGTGCATGATAAGGGAATAGTTCCCCCCAGTGAAGAAAAAGCTTCAGTTTGAACTCGGCTGTTTTATTCTGCTGGCTTGCTCAAGGAGGGGGGTGTGTGCAGTGGGGGGAGGAAGGCATCAGAGAGTATGTGGCAAGAGCTGCAGTTATTACAAGAGGCAGGAGACAGGTTCATGGCAGAAAGAGAAAAATCGGTAGGAAAGCAGTCTTCGTGGAGCAACTTGTTGAATTTATATGAACATGCAAGTCAGGAAATCAATGTATTGGAACATTTTTCGATATACCTCATGCAGGTCATTTGTCAGTTAGCTTAGGATTTCTCACAGCCAAAGCAAATGTGAGTGTGGGTGGGAAATAAGTCTTGCCTTTCTCTCTTGAAGGTTTTCAAACCATACCAGGCATCCCAGCATGACATGTGCCGATTCCACTCCGAGGACTACATAGACTTCTTGCAGAGAGTGAGTCCCAACAACATGCAGGGATTCACCAAAAGCCTCAATGCCTTCAATGTGGGCGATGACTGGTGAGTATTCTGTGCTGCCTGCAAACCTGCAGTTGGAAAGGGTGAGCCTGCATTGCTCATGTCCAGAGAGCTCTTTTAGAATGTCCCATTTCTTAATTCTTATATTCATCAGAATGAAGCACATGTCCCTCCTGTGTGTATTACTGGAACCTCCTTAATTCCTTTCCCTTCTCTTTAGATCTTGCAGTCCTTTTTAGATCTGTATTTAGGCTGTAAGCTTGTTGGGTTAGAGACTGTATTTCTACTTGTTCTTGCAGAGCCTCCAGTTCTTCTTGAACACGCTAGCTCTTTTTTAAAATAATTGCCTGTCATTTTAGCTACCTTAATATGTGCATGTTAAATTCAAGACAGCTTTGAGAGCCGGATTTTCAGGTAGAGCTAAGGAGCTTCTGTGCAAAACTACATGAGATCTTGTTGAGAATATTCAATTCCAGTCTTTAATGCTCATGAGAGATGAAACTTGAAAGAAATGTGTGGAAGGGCTCTGTGGGTGATGAGGAAATAGCAATATGCCTTGTCTGGTTGAGGATTATAAGAGCCATCAGAGAGTAAGATTGTTCTTACGTATTCTGGGTAGGGGAAAGCTGTAAGTACTAGCATGTTACGTTATGTTAAGCATAGTTATGTTAGCTAGAGTGTTATCCCAAGAAGATACTAGTATAGCCTGTTTTTTAATATTTAGGCTGCGAATCAGAAGACTGTTCTGTAACCTTGCTGCTCTGATGATCAGAAACCATCTTCTTATCAGAAATGAAAGGGGAAATAAAAACCCACAGTCTTTAAGCCATTGCTTGTCCCTAAATGAAATTATGGCAGCACGCTGGTGACCCAGGGGCTCCAAGTCCTGTGTTTCTGTACTTCCTGGTGCCTGGGCTGGCTCTGCATGGTGGGATGGATCAGACCTCAGTGCTGTCTTCAGAGCAGTGTTCATCTGTGGTTGCAGTATACTGCACGGTGGGGTGTGTGCTTGGAAGCAGAGAGGGGCAGGATCTTCCAGATACAGCTGGGGGAGATAGTGCAGCAGACAGATCCTTCCCTCTCCCTGATGCAGTGTGTCACATCATGTCCTAGCACTGGGCACATGTCAGCAGGGCTGCAGGACAGACATCGGCACGTGTTGTGAGCAGGGCAACCTTTTTGGGACTAGCTTGGAAGCTTTGGTAATCATTATCAAATTCACTGAGTTTCCCATTGTGTTTGCAGCCAGATTGTTTGCCTGCTGGTACTCAGTGTGTTATAAGGAGGGTCAGAGTGATCCCAAATTAACTCCTTCACAGAGAATGAGTTTTGGTCTTGTTCAAGTAGTGTCCCTGGACAGTTTTATTCCTGGCTTTGCTCTGGAGAAATGAGAAGATGTTCTGTGTTTGAATCATGGTTTCTTTTTCAGCCCAGTGTTTCCAGGCCTCTTTGAATTTTGCTCTCGCTATACTGGGGCCTCCCTGCAGGGAGCAACACAGCTGAATAACAAGGTAACTGAGGTGATGTGCTTATCTTTTGAAACACAGGCATAAGACATCTGGTTTTCAATTTAAGGAGAACCTCATGGATTTGTGTTGTAAGGCAACATAGCAAGCACTGCTGTGTTGCAGTGTAAATACATAGTGCTCTGCAACTGTTAAGTTTTAGACCATTCTGGCACTGTCAGAGGCAACCACTTAGTAGATGTTTAATCTGGAGGGGGTCAGAGAATACTAATGCTACATGTACTAAAGTCACAAAGTATGCTGAGCGCTGTAGAACAAACCTGGGATCTTCAGTGAAACTGGCTGCTGGGAGGCTTCGAGAGTGCTGCTAGGTCTCTGCTATGGAAATCCACTAAATGGGACCATGCAGGAGGTGTGAAGAAGAGGGTCCCTCAGGAGGGTATAAAAAAACCCAAAAAACTACAGAGGTTTGAGTCTTTTAGAGACCTGAGAAAGGTCTAATGAGTGTAAAGAACAAGTGCAGGAACAAACTGTCTGTCCAGGTGCTCTGCCTGCTGCTGGCTGGTGGGGGAGCAGTGGTGGTGGGAGATGATCTCTTTGATCTAATGGGAATGCAGAGGACAGGACTAATCCAGTATGGACATGATGTAACCAAAACTGTTGGCCAGGCTAATGACCACGATGGAGCTTTGGAAAGGCCTTCGTAGGAGAAGGAAGGGCCAGAAGGGTGTTTGTGGGCCACAGGGCTGGGCAAGTTGAAGTGAGTGCGCTGGGGAAGTGGATGCAAGGTTATCGTTACCACATTGTCACCTTAAACTAACTTTCCTTTCTTAGATCTGTGATATTGCAATAAACTGGGCAGGGGGTCTGCATCATGCCAAAAAGTTTGAGGTAAGGAGGCAAATCTGCATATTTCTCTGTCTTTTTGAGGCCCAGGCTGTGTTCATCCCATTCTAATGCTATTCGTTTTTCTCTGTCTTGCAGGCTTCTGGGTTTTGTTATGTTAACGACATAGTTATCGGCATCCTGGAGCTGCTCAAGTAAGGACATGGGCAAGTGCTGCGGTACTGTCCTGGCTGGCATGTGGTTTCCCTTGCTGCTTCACTGTTCTCTCTCAATGTTTTCCCCCTGCTCTTTTGCCTTTATAGAGTCCAAGAAGGCCAACAACTTGATTTTTGTCCTGGCCTCCTCTTTAGGCACAAGAAGGGGAGCTTGAGAATTGGAATATCTGACTCCAGTTTTGTTGCAGGGAGCTTAAAGGATACAGAATTCTTCAATTCTATTTCTTATCCATCTGTGAAGCACTCGTTTCAGGGTCTCCTGAGTCTCAGCGTTTTGTGAGCCTTTTGTAGGTAAATGCAAATTATGGCTCACTGGAGACAGTTAAATGATTCAAATCTTTCTTGATTTGCTTGAGTGGCTTAAGAACAGGACTTGAGTAGCACATAGATGATCAAAGGACACTTGCTTTGAGTAGGAAAGAGGTGTTGTTTTTTTTTCTCTTTAGAAAATAAGTTCAGAACAGGAGGAAGAGTTACAGAAATACCTTCTGTTTCTTGGATTAATCTGTGGTATTTTTAGTTTTTGTGATTTTTTGGGGTTTTGGGGTTTTTTTGGTACTCTCAGTACTCTCAAACGCTCTCCTTGTCACTGAATCTGAGACAAGACGTTCTGGAATTAAAAAAGATTTGGGGTTGACCAGACAATAGTTACATGACTGGTGACAAGCTTACTCACTCTCAAAGTCAGATTTATGGGATGTACTGGGGTTTCTTGTAACTCCTTGCTCTCCGCCAGTCTTCCCTGCTCTGTGTTTGGAACCTCAGGTCTTCACTGTGTGTCTTTGCACACCCATTTTCTAGTCTCACATGAGTCCCATATGCCAGTCTTCAAATAGAGCCCAGCTACCCCTCATGGGAGATTATAATATGTCCCTATTCTTTTGTTCCCTGTTTTCAGAAACCATTTCTGCAGCAGGTGGCTGCATACTTGAGTTTGCCATGGGAGTACTGTGGTGCCTCTGCTCTTAGAAGGTCCCTTTCTCCCTCTATCAGTGCGCAAGGGCTGTGTGTATTCATCCCCTTTTTCTCTTTGCTGTCATTTGTCTACAGGATGAATAATCTAGGCTGGCTTAAATAGTTTATGTCTCTCTTGGGAGACTGAGGCAAGGTACTAGTCTGCTAATCAACATGAGTTAGCACTATCAACCAGCTTGATCAGATCACTGCAGGCACACTTAAACCCATGGTTCCAAGGCAGATGACACAAAACACATGCTCCTCTTCTCTGCTTTGATGTTGTTTTGGTTTTTTTCAGTCCCTCCCCAGTCCCCTAGGATTTTGGCATGGATGTCAGATCCCCTGCTCTTTGGGGATTGACCAGAAGCAGTATTTCATTATGAAAAGTTGCAGAAGTTCTCTACAGCCAAATAGGCAGCTCTAGAGCTGGCAGACAAGGGATGGCTTACGGCCAAGCCTCCAGTGCTCAACAGCACATCAGCTTTGACCATTACCCCCATGTATTTACTTGAGATGATCTCCCTTTCTTTACCCTCTGTCTCTGCGACCCATCAGGCTTCTTCTCCAGTAAATTTAGTGCAGCCTAATGTTCATAGTGCTGCCAGTACTCTGGCATAGGGAGGGAAGTAAGTGTCCCTACCTCCTCCTTGGCTAGCTTACCTTTCGTTTCCACACGGTTAAAAGTCATTGGCACTCTTAAAGATTAACTAACGGCATGCTGTTTGTAGAGGAAACAAAACCCCACAACTTTCTAACCCCCAGGTGGTTAAAATAGATTCTCTCTATCATGTGCTTTCCAGGATACTTCTGGTCCTGCGTGAAAACCTTTTATTCTAATGTTTCTTTCCAAGCACATCAGAAGAAAATGTCTTAGTGGTGGGGCGTGTTTGGCTGTATACAAATACCATGTATCGAAAGCCATTTGGTACTCCTGGGGTGGGAAAGGCGAGTTCTTTTGGCAAGTGGGCTTGCAGGTAGATGTCAGTAGTGGTTTTCAGCAGTCTAGGTGATACTGAGGCATGTGGGAAATAGTGAGGTTTTGTGCAGTGCAGACAGTAAATGCTGTTTTTCCTCCTGTATTCAATAGATATCACCCACGTGTTCTGTATATTGATATTGATATCCATCATGGAGACGGTGTGCAGGAGGCTTTCTACTTGACGGACCGTGTCATGACAGTGTCATTTCATAAATATGGGAACTATTTCTTTCCTGGTACAGGTATGTATTTTCCCTTACAGTGTGAACCTGGCCTCGCTTCAGAATCCTTTGAAAGCTCTACTGGACTATAAAAGTGTGAATTTAGAGTTGCAGGGAGAAATAATGGAAGAAAGGGCATGGAAAAGCAATTGGAGAGGAACAGAAGTATAGTTATTTGTAAGAAAGAAGGATCCTAGCTAGATTAAGAGTTCTAAACCCAGACCAGATCTGGCCTTTCCACACCTCTGAAGTCAGAGCTGTTGTGACTCTCCTGTCTTTCCTTGGCCAGGTGACATGTATGAAGTTGGTGCAGAGAGCGGTCGTTACTACTGTCTCAATGTGCCTCTACGAGATGGCATTGATGACCAAAGTAGGTGTTCCCTGCTGTTTCCCCTTGCCCAGGCATTTGCTGGTCCTTCTGCTCCAGAGCCATAACAAATCCATCTTTTTTTCCAAAGGTTATAAACACCTCTTCCAGCCAGTCATTAACCAGGTGGTAGATTACTATCAGCCCACCTGCATAGTACTGCAGGTAAGGCAAGCCTCTGCGCACATGTCCATCCCTTTCAGAGGCTGTAGGTTGGAGGGGGTTGCGATCAATGCGTTACATTCTGTTCCGGGGCATCAGGGTTGGTGTGTCCTAGCTGAGCTGCTGTCTGTAACCTCTGGTGGATGAGGGTGGCCGAGGGGTTGGGGAGCAGATGCATGTCTAGAAAGCAATGCCTCCATAGCAAAAATTCAGTTGTTCTTTTTTTGTTCCCCAGTGTGGTGCTGATTCTCTGGGTTGTGACCGTTTGGGTTGTTTTAACCTCAGTATAAGAGGACATGGGTAAGTACAGCGGGGCTGGGGCAGAGCAGTTAGTTGAAAGACCGTCCTTTAGTCTGAAGGGCTCTACTGAGTCCTCTCCTATGAGGCTTGAGCTTTGACTTCTGCCTTCCAGCAGCACCAGCAGGTTTTTGTTTGTTTTTTTTTTTTCTTTAACTGTTGTGTAACAGGAGGGGGTCTCAAAATGAGGCTTTGTACAAGGTGCTGCAGAGCAGTGGTTCACAAAGTAGCATATTGTTCAGGCTCCCTGGGTGGAAGCCCTGAATTCCAGATGTATCACACAAGCTGTGGTGGTGTTTTAGTGTGCAGTGGCACTTCTAACACATGAATGTGTGCTGCAATTAACAGCTCTGGCATGTCTTGGTTGGGGTTTCTAGGGAGTGCGTGGAGTATGTAAAGAGCTTCAACATCCCCTTACTGGTACTGGGAGGAGGTGGTTACACAGTCCGCAATGTGGCACGATGCTGGTAAGTCTCTTCTGTGCTTGTTGAAGGTCACTGATTAAGCAGTTGTTGTGGGCTTTGTCCCTGCATGCACCATGTAGCTTTCTCTGTGCTGAGCTCATCTTATTCCATGTTTTCAGGACTTACGAAACGTCGTTGCTTGTAGATGAAGCAATTAGCGAAGAGCTCCCATACAGTGGTAAGTTGGAGTTCCATTTTTCCTTCATTAGTTGAGCTAAAATATTTGCTATATTAGCTGAAGAATTAATGCTTCTATCCTGCATTGACCAGAGGTAAGACCAGGGCCAAAGTGACAGCACTTTCTGATCTTAGAGATGGCCTTAGTCATCTCCTACCACCTACTTGTAGGCTTTGCTGGGCAGACACATCCTCATTGTGTCATGTATAATTTAATTTGGATTGTTTCCTATTCAGTGACCTGAGCCTTACTTTTGCTCGCTCTTTTGTTTCATATAATTCCTTGTGGTTGCAGAGCAGTACCTCACTGTGCTTTTTAAGGTCTGGTCACCCCTAGCATGGTGGGAGAGTGAGCTCTGCTTCCCTGCAGAGCAGAGCAGCTCGTGACTGGGCTTCCTTGCCTCTGTGCTGTAAATCTCTTGCTCATTCCATCACAGAGTACTTCGAATACTTTGCTCCAGACTTCACCCTTCATCCTGATGTCAGTACAAGGATTGAAAATCAGAACTCCAGGCAGGTAAGTGCGTGCAGCCTTATTGCAATATCAGCTATGTACCCCCAAAACCCTGTGGTTGATGCTCTGTTCTGTGAAACCAGGCAAGGAATTGTGGGTCAGAAAGCTGACAAAGAACAAGCAGAGCATTTGCTCTCCAACAGCAGAAAGTCATAGCATTACAGAACCTTGCTGGGTTGTCTTACTATTTTCTATATGTTTGAGTATCAATGATTGAATTAATTCTCCCACCTCCTCCGCTCTGATAAATAGCTGTTTGCACAAATGTGTTTCTCATGGCCACCACATAGATGATACAGGTGCTGACTCTGTGCAAACTGCCAGATCTCACTGTGGTGATCCCTCTCTCTTCTTTTCTATGTAGTACTTGGATCAGATCAGGCAGACAATATTTGAGAATCTGAAAATGCTGAACCACGCTCCCAGTGTGCAGATCCATGATGTCCCTTCTGACTTGCTCAGCTATGATCGCACAGATGAGCCTGATCCAGAGGAAAGAGGCTCTGAGGAAAACTACAGCAGGTACCAGCTCTCTTGTTCTGGAGAAATGGGCTTCCCTTGTTGTCCCTGCTAGGATGGGCAGATGATATACTGGAGACGGTCTGTTTCCTAGAACAGATACTAAGTCACTTCTGAGTCCCTGGTTTTATCCAGGGAGTCTTTGTCTAGAAATGTGTGGTCTCCGCACATAACATTTCATGGGGTGTTTGGGTGCAGGGCATCTTCTGAACTTGGGCAGTGCAACCTAGGCATTCTTCTCTGGCCTCAAGGGTGCCAAGGCTCTCCTCGCTGACAGTGATTGTTGTCTTTCCCCCAGGCCTGAAGCTGCCAATGAGTTTTATGACGGTGACCACGATAACGACAAAGAGAGTGACGTTGAGATCTGAGGGCTCTAGTATGGGGCTCTGGACAATGGGGGGTCCTACATTGGACATGGGTGCTTGGAGCAAATAACTGGGCCATGTAGGAGCCAGTTAGCCCTCCCTTTGTATTTGATTCCATGCGGTGGCAGCAAAAACACCACCACTGCAGGCTTCTGCTACCTGGAGAGGCAGAGAGCAGTGAAAGGTGTTCCTTACTTTCCACCACGTGTCACAGTTCCAGCGGTCACCGCTCTGGGAAATGGAAATTCAAGTAGCATTCGGATCTGTGCTGTGTACCGGCTGGCACTCCTGCAACTGCCTTCAGAGCCTGACCTGTGTTGGTTCAGTCACCCCTGTAACTCCCGTCCAGGCTTCTGCCAGCAAGGTGGGAGCTGGAGTGGTTGTGCCCACAATCTCTGCCTCTCTTAAGCAGCAACTCCCGATACATCCTGTTCTACCCAGCCCTCCACTCAGGTACCCAGTCGATTGTCCTCTGAAGCCTGCACTAAGGGTTGCTTCCTGATGTCCCTTCTAACCATCTGATGGTCCACAGCTCAAGGAAAACCATTCAAGAAGACAAGGCCACTTGTGGGATAGGGGTCAGGAGTGTCCCTAGAGCAGGGAACAGCTTGATGGAGCAGGATGGAAGAATGCATGCAGAGCGTAGTCTTGTTTGTTCCCTGTGTACTCAGTTTTGCATTCACAAACGAGTACTGCAACGCTTTGCCGAGATGGACCTAACTCTCCTGTTTTCTTTGTTCCTTGTGAGGCTAAAATCACTGTGGAACAGAGGTTTGGCTGCCAAGGTCAGTACATAGTGTGTCTTGCACCTCTAATGTAGCTTCCAGCTATGTTTTCCAAGTTCACACATGGCCTGACCCTTCTGTGTGTTAGCAAGAGATTTGGGCTGCTTGATCAGAGTGGAAACCGTTCCATCTTGGCTGTACCCAGGAGATGTCACTCAGCTTGTGGGTGAGGGAAGCTGCTTCCTACAAGTCTTGTCATCTTGCCCTCACACAGCAGAGATTTCTCTCAGCCATCCCTCAAATCCCAGACTTTGCTGCTCCTTCTCCCAAGTCGTCACCTGGTATCTGTCATGGTTTGGAGTGTGCCATTTGGGGAGGCGGGAGGGGTTTAGCCTCTGTCTGTACTGTTCTATTTGTTTACTGATGTCTTTAAACATTAAATGAAGATGCAGTATTTTCTTACCTGACCTGTTTGTCTGTTTAATGCTCACACCTTTTTTACTCCTGCCCTCCCAAGGATTGAGAACATGTGTGTCATCCCTGGCAGGGTGGTGTCCTTTGCCATCTGACCTGTCTGAATGGATGGAGGGCATTCAGCTCATCAAAGTGTATGCTGGTGAGTTTTGAGCATCAGTGCACAATGAGGAGAGAGCCCTGAATTCCCTTACAAGAGGACATGTGGGCTGGTGGACAAGTCCTGCTTATGCCTCTGATTCCAGTAAAAGCTTTACAGAAAGCTACAGAGCTGAATCAAGAAACCTTTCCTGCAATTGTTTTAAATATCATTTCTTTGAGTTGCAGTTTCCTAAGAATCTCTCTTTGCAGTCTCACTTTCCTAAAGCCTGTATTAGTGACCATTTTTCTTCATTTTTAGACCTGCCACTATCTTCCTTTTCACTCTCCCTCCCCAGGTCCTTTATCAAATAAGCTTGTGCTGTCCCATGTGGACTGACGTTCCTCTTGGGCCTAGTCTCCACCAATAAACCTGTGGAAAAACAAAAGGGAGAGAAAAGAAAAAGAAGTATTGAGCCAAACGTATCTAACATGGTAGGTGAGGGCCAGAGGGAGACACCAACTTGGCCAGATCTGTTGATGAGTTCACAGTCCTATTCCTGTTAGGACGTTTACACAACCACCAGCCCAAGGCTTCAGCTTTGTGTGGAGGAGGTGAAACCTGGCCACAAGTGAGCTACAGTTCATGTAACTACAGCGTGAAGCAGGCAGTAAGTCAGTGTTACTCCCACTAGGTGCCCCGAGAAATAAGTTATGGTAGAATTTGAAGTGTGGAGAAGGATGATTAAAGGTATAGCACAGCTCCTATTTGAGGAATGACTCAATGGATAATCCTCCGCAGCTGGGGAGAGAGAACTGAGCTGGGAAAGGATTTCTAAGGTCTATAAGACCACAAGTGTAGGACAGGGTTTCGCCAAATATTTAGATATTAGAGGAGCATCAAAAGAAACTTGCGAGGGGCCAGCTCAAAAGAAAGAGGTGGTTTTGCACACACCTAGTTGAGCCATGCAAGCTTTTGCCACCAGGTGCTGTGAATATGGTTTCAAAAAGGGACCGGGACAGGGTGGGGGATCAAGGTTCTTAATAAAGACACTCTGGGTGCAAATTGTTGGTGACTGGGTGAGTACTCTGGAGAAGTATTCCTGTATGCTTACCCTGTGCTTGCACCTTCCCTGCATTTGCTATTTGGCTGCTGCAGAGTGGGCACTGGGATGGATGGTCCGCTAGGTAGACCTTACTCTGACCCCTCTTTGGTCATCTGTATTTGTTTCTAGTATTCTGTAGTCAAGAAAATGTTCTTTGCAAAGCAGAAGACACAAAATGCTGGTCCAGTGACTGGCCAGACTTGTGAAAAAGAAATACTGTTGTCCAAAGAGAAAATAAACTTGTTTTATTCTGGCTTGCCATCTCTCCTGGTGTCAGAGAGCTGGCTTGTTCCCTCTGCTGCTGTCATCACCCCCTGTATCAAAACCAATTTACAGGGGGAGTCCAGGCTTCCACCTCGGGTAGCAGGCAGTGTTTGCTTTTGGGGGGGAAAAAGGGAATTCCTCCTTTTGTAATTCTCTTACCTGTGAAGAGGGGAATGAACTTAACTTGCAACCCTCCCAGCCAGTTGTTCCCCTCAGTGCTGTCCCAGCTTTCTCTTTTCAGAGCCCTGCTCTGGCCTGTGTTTTGAAACGGCTGGAAATCTAGAGTATTGTCTTACCTGGGTTTCTAAAGGTGGATTTGATTTTGGTTTTAGAAAAAAGTTACATCTGTAGAGATTATTTTTCCCTTATAATTGTATTTTTACACTGCAGCAGAGCTGTCAAAAATAAGAAAGTGTGCACTACGGTTGCTATCTGGTATTTGTGGGGCTACTGGAGCTGCATTAGACCAGCATTTATCCCTGGCATTGCCCAATTGTGGGTGCCATAAGACCAGGGCAAGCCTGACACCCCGGCACCAACCTCGATATCCCAGATAAGTGGCAAACCTGCACCTCCTGGCTGCTGGGTCACAATCCGTAGCTGACGCTGAGCAACTGGTAGGCTGCTCCCTAAAACACCGGATGGGCTGGCATCAACTGAAATTAAGTAAGGCCTGATTTAATTATCCATAGGAAATGTCTGAGAACACGCACTTGCGCACCTCTCTAACAACAGTAGTTTCTAAGATGCAGGACTGCCATCGGTTGCAGTGATGGATGTGCAGTGGGGGTCAGGGGAGGGTGAAAGCGATTTTGGGTGCTAGAGCTTGTTTTTCCCTCTCTCGCTGTTTGTTCTTGCTTTTTCCCTAGTCCCCTAGCCCAGCCCAGCCCCTCCTTAGCCCCTCCTGCCTGCGGCAGTGAAGACCCGGGACAGGCGCCGGGGATGCGCTCCCTGCCCCGGGGTGCGGAGCGCACGGCGGGGTGGGCGGGGCCTCATGAATATTCATGTACGGCGTGACGCTACTTGGGCGGGCTCGTGGCGGCGGCGGCGGCGAGCGCGGGGACCCTCCGGGGACCCGGTGTCGCGATTGGTGTCGCGGTTCCTCCGCCGCCGGCTCCCGTGCTCGGCGTCCAGGGAAGGACGCGCAGCGGGCAGAGCCGTGCAGTCCCGCCGGCTCCTCCTGCCCTTCCAGCTTTTAGGAGAGCTAACAAAACCTTGGGGGTTTTCCCCTAAATTGTCGCTGATCGGTATAAGAACGTTTCTTGTACTGTCTGGGGGATCAGTTTAGGTTTAGTTGCTGCTTGGGTGCTTGATGCAGGCCCCTGGGGCTTAGCAAACTGCGGCGCTGCTTTCCTTTCTGTAAAAGAAAAATACTGTGTTTCCTCTCTATGTTTTTATTTTGCCCTTTAATTTTGTATTTTCAGGAGACTCCAGAAATACTGAGTTTAGCCCTTGGCGTTGCTTGCTTTGGGTTAATGCCTCAGCCCGGGGCCCCGAGGCTCTTTCCACCTCAAAAGCCAGAGAAGGAGGTGTTTGCGCTCCTGTCACAACACGTGGCTGATGGATGGGGTGAAACTCTGCCCCTGTGAGTTCATAAAAACCCAAAATTATGCTGAGAGTGTGGGTGGTACATGAAGTTGTGCTTGTGCGTTTTGATAGTCAAGTAATGTCATTTATTTTCAGGTTTTGGCTGATGGACGCCTGAATGTGTAATCCAAAGCTTTCCAGGAGCTCCTCCATCATGGAAAGGGAGAGGCAAAGCCTGGCTCATTGGGCACCGAGCAGGGTCTTGATAACAGGTCTGTGGTTTCTTTGTGCTTCTCGCTGTCCCGCAGGCGTTGGGCTTTCCGATTTAATGAGCCTGTTTTGAAACTGCTGTTTTCTAGGCTGTTAAACCTTTGTCCCCTCTAAGGAGGGGAAGAAATGTTGATGTCTAATCTCCTTCTCTAGTCCCCTATTTGGCCTGTTAATTAGTGAGAAAATCTCTCTCTCTCGTATTAGTTTTCCCTTTTTTGTTGCTGTTATTGTTATTATTATTGTTTTTATTATCCTTCCTCAAGGGTCCTGACTCCTGATCTTGGATGACATCTGCAAGACTTTGGGAGTGCCACGGCCTTTATTGATTCCAGAGGGTGTGACTGAGATTGTAAAATCTCTCTCCCAGTCCCTGATACTGTTGGGATGGACAAAGGCTACAATTATAGAGTAGATTTTCCTAGCAGCATGCAGAGATGAAGGATGCTGCCTTCTTTTTCCTCTCACTCAGAAGCCTTTGATGTGAGCCACGACTCCTACCTTGGGGAGGATTTTTCTGTTTCTCCTCTCTGCAGCCGAACACGGGCTAGAAGGCAAGTTTCATTCTTCTTTACTAATTTTGTTTTTCAGGATGTAGAAAACCAACTCAAGCTTTTCCAGCCAAAACGCAGCCCTGTTAGGTGATATTGGTGGTGGAGGAAGGCACATTTTAAGCGTGTTGGCCAATAGGTGTTAAAAAATGCACCTTTTCCTATTGCAGATCCTTTGCATGTCTGTGCTGTGTGATGCTCTTCTAGCTGCACAAGTATAGGTGAGAGGGGCTGAGGTGCTTGGGGAGCTGTACAAGCCTCAAGGGATGCAGTGATGCCAGGAGAGCTTTGATCCCCTGGCTTCATTCAGCCCCAGCAGCCTTTCCTGGCACTGGTGTCACCCTTTGTCATCCTTCTTCTTGTCCCTTTCATTGAGCTTGGACTGAAGGGAGACCTTTCATTCCTCTCTAGTGCATTCCTCTCTAGTCACCTGGGGTGACTTGTGTTTGTTTACTTGCTTTTTATTTGCTGTACTCTGTTGTAAAAGTTTATTGTAGCTCTTTGGATTTCTGTTGATAAATTAGGTAGCATTTTATGGATGAAAATAAAAGAAACTGTCTAGGATTTCTACCCAGGAGTTAGATGTTCAGAAAAAAACTGTCTTTGCACACTGTTGTCAGCCTTCAGCGTAGTGAAATATTTAATGTATGTTTGATGGTAATGTAACTCAAATGCCTCCTAAATGTACAAGCTCTGGCCTTGTTTTTTGTCCTGGTTTCAGCTGGGATAGAGTTAATTTTCTTCCTAGTAGCTGACATAGTGCTGTGTTTTGGATTTAGGATGAGAACAATGCTGATAACACACTCATGTTTCAGTTGTTGCTCAGTAGTGTTTACACTAGTCAAGGACTTTTCAGCTTCGCATGCTCTGCCAGGTGCACAAGAAGCTGGGAGGGAGCATAGGCAGGACAGCTGACCCAAACTGGCCACAGGGCTATTCCATACCATATGGCGTTATGCTCAATATAGAAACTGGGGGGAGTTGGCCGGGGGGCAGCAATCGCTGCTCAGGGATAGGATGGGTGTTGTTTGGCAGGTGGTGAGTGGTGACTGGGGCTAAACCACATCATTCCTGCTCTGCCTAGGAGATAATTCCCAGCAGGTCATAAATGGTATGCTCTGCTGTGTTTTACCAGTTTAAAAGAATGAATAACCAGAAATGCCTTCCTTAGTGCCTACACAGAGCAAGAACCTGCAGCAGCAAGGGCGTGCATACTTCTGGGCAGCTCCAGGGCCATGGGTAACTGTACACAGGTCATCAGACTGATGCCCTGGTTAGTCCACAAGACTCCACACTTACTCAGCATGGCAAAACTTTTTCTGGATGGAGGCGGATGAAGTCAGTGTCCAGTATAAGCAGGTATTATAACTGGCCAGGCAGCTTATCTACAGAAATCAAAAATTGTCTTTGACTGGAGCTGTATGTCTTTGAACCATGTTGCTTTTTCCTTTAGTGATCTCAGCATGGGCTGCTGAGAGGCATCTGGGGCAGGGAAACTTACTTACCAGCTGTCATCAGTCTCAGGGTTTGTGGTCCTTGGTGGAGGCTGAACTGCTGAGGACAATTTTCCTTACTAATTCTCCTGGGTTTTCACATTCATGTTTGCTCTTTGGTTCATTTGCCTTTACAGTGTTTTGTAAAGATTTTCAATTCCTAGCTCTGAGTACCTTTGTGGTTTTTGTGGTTTGTTTTTTTTTTCTTTTTTTAATGGCACATCAACTACATGTTTCTTTGAAACCTTGTAAACAGCTTTGGAGGAGCAATTTGTTTAGGGAAAAATGAAAAATAAACTTGCCTCAATGGGCTAAAAGCAGGTTTGGGTAGAGCCACATCTCTTGTTTCTCTCGGGGTGGATTTTAGCTTTCTGATGAGACTAAAATCCAATGGGTTTTTGATGAGCTTAATAGTAGTCCTATCTGCCACTACAACTTGTGTAATAGCTTGTGTTAGAAATGGTGCTTTGCTTGCTGAACTTGCTTGTTCCTTGAGTGTGGGTGTTTAAAAACAGGCATGCTTTTCTTCAACAGCTGGAGATGAACCTGAGCAAGGAGAAGCAGCAGCCTCTGAAAGAGAAGGATGTGATAATCTGGGGGAAATGGTGTGCTTTTACCTGCATCCAGTGCTGTGAGTATTCCTGACCCTCACTGCTGCCTCTGCACTGGGGTTACCAAGAGGAAATGCTCCAGGCTCTGCAGTGGCTGCAACACAAAAACTCCAGCCTGGCTTCCAAATACAAATTTCAGAAGCTTCTTAAGTTAAAACAGGACCTAAAATAGAGTCCTTTGAATAAGTTGAAAGAAATGTACATACCTAGACAGTAAGAGTTAAATCTTACTGGCAGTAGTGTATCACACCACAGTTCTTTATTTGGTTGCTTACTGAGGCCTTGCAGGAAGCTTTCAGGGAAGTGGTTGATCATGCAGTAATTAAGCCAACTTTAAATTATAATAAAGATTCGGCTGTCCCTTGTTTCACCATTTAGCCAACTTCCATAGCTTGATTTTACAAGAACAGGGGGATCTATGGAGTTCTGCAGCCAGCAATGCCATCTTTTCTTTTAATACAATTTTTTGAAAGTTCCTGAAAATGTTCTTTGTTATTCAGACTAGAGTTTTTACTATAAAGAAAACCTTGATACATTCTGAATGTTTTGGGTATCTCTTGGTATGTTTAAAAATGTCTCTTTGCAAGAGAGATAATCAGTGAAACTCCAGTTTCAGAAATATGTAGCTTTTATGTACTAAAAAAATTAGTCCAATGATGGGCCCACTTGCACATGTTTAATTTGGGGTGAAGCCCCCTGCTATTTGCATGCAAATATCTTCTGTCCTAAACCTCAATAACACTCAACTGTTTTGATATCCTTTCAAAACCTTGGCCAGAGATAATTTTTAGAGAGGGGAGAGAAAAAAGATGTCTCGGAGCAGGATTTCCAGTGAAATTTCCCAGTAATTTCTGGCTATGTGGCCATATTCTCGCTGAAGTTCACTTTATGCTTTTTTTGATAGTCTCTCTCAGCAGTTTGCACTGAGACGTTGCATTTTCAAGCTGAGTGTTTCTATACCCACTTTCTTGACCATCTCCACTTGACTGTTTCAACTCTGCTCTCATTACGCTGTTTCTCCTCCTATATAAACAGTCTGAACAGGTTGCAGCTCAGCCCTTTTCTTCCTACCCTCATGCCTGGCAGTGTCTGCCTTTGTTTTCCTCTTGCTGCTCCTGTCACCCCAGCACTTGGCATCTTTGCTTTTTCATGGCAGCTGGCAGTATTCACACATTGCTCCTGCCATTCTTGGAGTTTACTTATTGTCTTGGGATTCCATTATTTGGTTTTCTCCACAAGATTTCTGGAAAGTGCTAGGATTCACATCCCGCTACTTAAACCTGGGCTGAGATCTGTGTTTGGGATGGAGCTGAGGGATTCCTGTGCATAGAGGGAGGCAGTTTGTAGCAATATGAATATTATCATAGAATGGTTGGGGTTGGAAGGGACCTTTAAAGATCATCTAGTCCAACCCCCAAATATTGACACACATATATCTGATATTTGCTGTTTCAGAGCTCAGTTAGTGGTTTCCTGCATAAATTGTCTTTTCTCTGTAAGATGTAATTAAGGTGCGATCTTGGTGTGGCTGCTAATAGCCTCTTTCGAGCCTTACCAAGGAGCTCTGGAGGGGAGAGGGAATGTATCTTGTTCCCTAAGTTTGTCAGCTGACTGATTGTTTTCCTCACAGCTCCTATATGTCTAGTGCTGCTTGGCTGTGGTCTGCACCCAATTTGCTGCTGTTCTTACTCCAAATTATTCTTAAAAACAGATTAATAAAATTGCCGTGGTTCTTCTTGTGCGTTTGCCTGCAAAGAGCAGAAAAGAGAAAATAATGAATTCTCTGTTTTTCACAGCTGTTCTGTTTTCCTTTTTCGTTAAACTGGCATTGTTCTTTTCAGTTGTGAGGAAGGCTTGCAAGACTAATATAGGAGGAAGAGAGAAACAAGGAGTGTTATGCAGAGGATCCCCAGGGAAATCCTCATGCAAAAGGTGGTGCTCACCTGAAGGGTTATTGAAAACTTAGTTACTTGAAATTAGTTCAAAAAAAAAAGCTAAACAGTCTTCAACCCTTTGTCTTCCATAGCTATGCACATACCCCCTCCATATGTCTGCCACTGTGCTTAAATATGCCAAGGATATAATCCAGCAAGTTTGTGTGTAGAGCAAGCTCCTTTTAAATTGTTTGTGTGCTTCCTTGTAAATGGTTGTGTCACCAAAATCAGGAAGAATAAACCTCGTAACACCAATGTAGTGTTAAAAGGCAGGCATTCTTTATTCATGGCGCCGGGTGCACGGGGGATCGCTCCACCTAACGTGCACACCTTAAGTTACAACAACAATTATTTATATTACCAGATCTCATACATATGCACCAAATTTCTCAGAACTAATTATCATATAATATTGATATGATTTTGTTTCTCTTTTCTATAGCACCCAAACCATTAATCTTGATATACAATGAACATTTCAAACTTTGAGTTACTAACGACTTTATACTTGATTGACTTGATCGATTTGATCCCAGTTTCATTGTTTTGGTTTCAATTGAATCTTGCATCATTCTGCATTCACACAAATCTCACAATTTCTTCTCAGTGCTGAGAGTGCTGTTAGAGGATTGTTCTAAAATCATGTCACCATGACATTGCTTAGGTTTATTAACTACAAACCTAAGAATTTACCTTTGAATACGTGAATCATTGTGTAATATGCAGTCAACCATATTCTTTGTTTTCTGGCAAGAATGGGTATACACAATGGCACTGCTAAAGATGCTAGATATCTAGCTAAGAGTTTTAGAAACTTAGATTTGGTTACAGTTGCAGAGTTCACGACTTTCTGTAGTCAGGTGATTGTTGTGGGTTTTTCTACATTTGTAGTTTATGCTCTCCATTTCAAAAGAAGTTGACTTTCAGAAGAGGAAAGATACTGTGCCAAACCAAAACAGGACGAATCATTAGATGGAAGAGGATAAAATAAAGCAGCTAAAAGTCCCATGTAAAGCAAAGATGAAGGAAGGAATTTATTGGAAGGTCTAAGAGTAGCTGAGATAATTGCCACCTTCTAGCGACTGCTGAGCTCTGAAAGTTATTTTCTGAACTCATTCAGGAGTTGTTGTTCCAGGGTGAACGGCAGTAATGGTTGCTGCTAGCAGGTGGGGGGTGAGCTTGCTGCTGCCTGTGTGAGCAGAGAGGGAACCTGTATGCAGGAGCTGAGTATAAAGATTGGTTTAGAGGAGAAATAGCTGGTTGCCAGCAGTAGGGGAGATGCTAGTCAAAAAGCTGAGGGTTTGACTAGTCTACTTGCCGTATATCTCTTAATGCTTTATTGCTTCTGTCAGAGATTCTGAGAAATGAGAGACCCCATGTTATCTAAAAGAACATACTGTAGGGGATCAGACCAAATGTTTCATTACTTGGTCTGCCTGAATGTCCAGCCCCATATGGTTTGAATCTTAGATTTAACATGAATAGAGTTGTCTGCCTTGAATCTTTCCTCCTGTATTCTGTCCAGCATTCCCCTCACATGCTTCTTTCAGCTCAACATCACCCAGATCTGCTGTGGAGAGACCTGGCTTTTGTGGGAGTGACCCTAGAGTGTCTTGGCTTTTCCCAGACTTCCCTCAGAAGTTGATAAGCGTATTCTCAGGGTTGCTTTTTTGTATTAACAAAAGCGTGAGGGAGGAAAAAGCAGAAATGTTGTGACTGTGTTTTTCAGGATGCCCAGTGTTAGTTGGCATCCTCAGTTCAAGCAAGTGTCCTATTGCTGCACCGAGTGCCGTGCTCTGCCTGGAGTCCAGGCAGTCTGTATGTACTTGGTTTTGCTCTCTGGAGAGCAAAGACCGAACAGTTAAGGAAACTTTTGGATTTGAATGTGGACATTTCTGCTCCTAAGTTCCTTGTCTGATAGAATATAAAATGCACATTGGTTGCTTTTTTGGAAACATATTGAGTACTTCACCCTTGAGAAAAATAACAGAAAGCAAGATAAAGCTTCTTGCAATTTTTTGTGGTAAACAAATGGTCTTGAAATCAAAGTTCTAGAGAAAACCCTTTCTTGGTGACTACATACTTTTGTAAGCAGCTGCTCTGATGGAGGAGAGGAAGAAAAATATCTCCGTTATTGAGCCTTCCCCTTCTGGCTGTTTACCTTTGACAAGCTCAGAAAGCACAGATCAGAGGGAGGGAAACATTTGACTAATTTTGCTACAGTTCTTGGGCTCCTGGCACTGGGCCGTTGGTTGTGGCAGCTCCTGCTCTGTCTCTGCCCCATCACAAGGCAGGAGTGAGCTGACCAGGGGACACCTCTCCTTCCTGAGATACTGGATACTGCAGGCAAAAGGTTTAATCTCGCCAGACTTGTAGTGCCTGATGCCAGGGCCAGGTCAAAAGCTGAGAGAGGAGAGGAGGGCACATGGTGAAAAGAGGTCATGCAGCACAAGAGAAGGTCTGTCAGGGTCTCTGAGGTGTCAAACAGCGAGGGCTATGGGCTGACTGGTGTGGACAAACTACCAGAAGAGCACAGGCTCTGGCTGTCCTGTGGAGCCACAGACTTTCTTCCCTGTGCATCCTCACTGACACTAGGATGGTGCAAACAGAGAATTGGCTTTTCTTTCTATGCTACGCAGTGCATCTCTAGTACCCTGTTTGATCTTCATGGACATCGATCACAGGGATACTTACATATATTCACCAGCTTCCTAACAGTTGAGAGGGACCTAATAAACCACCACGTGTCTCTGAGGCCTGTTTCAGCCACAGACTTCTGGGGTTGGAAACAGACTCTACTTCACTATTGTGCTTCCAGCTGTAGCTTGCTCACCAGACCTCTTCAGAAGTCGCAGTGCTGCAGGAATGCATCTTTCCTTCTATCAGCCCGTAGGAGGAGGATGTCAAGTCCCCAAGTGATGGTACGAGTCACCTGTTATGCTGCCTTCTGTTTGTTTTTCATTGACAAGGGAAGTTGGCAGCATCTTCTGAGGAGAATGATGGGGATTTGAGATAGGGTACCACCCTGAAGCATCTCCCAAATGATCAGGTTTGTTTGCTCTGGGCAGCTGAGCATGAGCTGACCGCCAGTATGTTCTTGTTTCTGCTTCAGATGGAGAGGCTGAAAGAAGATCTTGAAGGCACCAAGAGGTAAATGGCTTCAGGCTCTTCTTCCCTGCCTGCAGCTTCGCTTCCAGGCACTGCAGGGAACATTAGGCACCACCACCCATCCACTATGAGGGACTGTTTCTGGAGACTTCCCACCAGCTCCTCTACTCCTAGGTTCTGGCATCCCACCACCTCTGTGAGAAATGGGTATCCTCCCTCCTGCCCTTGGCTTTGGATTCAGGGGAGCCTGTGCACCTCAACTGCTTCCATGGGGATCATCTCCAGAGAATATTCTTAGCCAGCCACACAACGGTGAAGACCATGTTGGACTAAGGTAGGACCTACATTTTAAAGGCCAGCTTATACCTTGTTCTTTCACCCCAGCAAGCTCGTCCTTTCTTTTGTGTCTCATCTCACACCACCGTGGCTGAGGGGCTTCATGGCTCTGCTTTCTGTACTCTATAAAAAAGCCAATTTTCTGCAGAAGAAAGTGATTTCTTCTTTGCCTCTGTGTGCAGAGAGGTCAGGGCAGAGTACACAGGGACCTGAAGTGCTTTTTCTTCCTGAAACCGTGCAGGAGGCTTGGTTTGCAGCATGCTGGCACGTGCTTTCCGCTGCCACCTTTGAAGGCTCTGGTGGTGTCCTGGTTTCGGCTAGGACAAGAGGTGTCTCTCCTATGTAAGCTGGCTTAATAAGCTGGCAGTTCTTACTAAGATCTTGTGAAGACTAGGAGGCCCTTCCAGAGGATGTGGTCCTCTTTAGCTAGGAGAGGAGGGAGGGATCTCCTGGCTAAGCCACGGCTGCACGGTGCCTGCATCTCGGTGTTAACTCGCGAGCAGCCTTGCAAGGCAGAGCCAGGTTGGCTGTAGGCAGGGTTTGTGGCAGTGACTGGATGTTGTGGCATGTGGTGCATTGCTGCACTACCTGTGCCTTGCATCCTCTCGAGTATGGGTATTGTGCTTTCTTTCTGTCCCATCCATCTCGCTTCTGCTTGGTTACCTGTTCCAACAGTTGTGTTACGAGTAGGCTGCCTGGCAGAGATGTACGCTTGGCACCATGTACCTCCAGTTACGGCTTTTCTCACTGGTTTTGTCTTCTGCTGCATTACCAGGTAGATGCTGGGGCTCTCATGCCCCATCTCCGTTCTGTCGCCCGGGGAGAGGGAGTGCTCCTGCCCACATGCTCTCTGCCCTTCACTCTGCCTGCAGCTCCAGGCCCTGCCCTTTGGAGGGGACTTGCCCATGCCCTGAGGACAGCGTTTGGACTCTGTTGTGTCCCAGAGCTTAGGGCAAGCCCTGTAGCTGTGCAGTGGAGAGGATGTATGAACAGGAGGGCTTGGAAGGCACTGTACACAGACATGACCATCCTTATGTTCCTTAAAAAGGTGGAAGGGGAGAAAATGCTCATGCTTTTGAGCTTTTTTTCTTGGTCAGGGGAAGAGAACCGTGTGATCATCAGAGCAATCTGTTCTTCCCCAAAGGGTATGGCCGTTGTTTGGTGCTTTGCCCCAGGGCCAGCACAACTGTTCTGGCTGCTGAAGGGTGTGGGCCCAGGACCTGCTTTCGTGGTGGCACCCGCTGCAGGGACAGCAAAATTTCCCTTTAAGGCCATTTTACACTGCTTTTTTATCAGCAGCCCCTTGCTCTGCTGCTGGTACTGGAAGCATCTGCTTCATGTTTCCCCTCTTTTTTGATTCCTAAGGTGAAGGTTGTTTTTCTCAGTGTCCTGATTTTTTTCTTTTTAATTAAGTTTCATAGTTTGAGGTGTCCATAGGACTTGAGGGCCTGGCAAACAGTTTCATACTGGAACAGAATTAACCTGTGTAAAGGAAAACATTCAGGTGTTTTCTGAAGATCTGTATTGCTGTACTCTAACCTGCAGGTGTTTAGGACAGGTAGGGTGGCACTTGATGTTTCTGCAGCAGAGTAGGGTGCTGCTTGTCCCGATGGTGATATTATTTACATTTTAGACAGGTTGAAATCTTAAGTCTCTTGGCAGTTCAGGTCACAGTGCAGACCTGCTTTTGGACACCAGGTGGCACATGGATCTCTTGGTTTTGCATGGAGGCTTTGTTCCTGCTGCAGCCTGTTTATAGCCCTGCTTCAGAGATTGTCAGAGTGAACTTCCAGTTCTGGGCCTGGATTTCTGGGGGAGCAGAGTCCTGGCTGTATTCTCAGAGGGGTCCAGGAATGCCAGTGCAATGCAGCACCTCCAGATCCTGTCAGAGGCAGGTTTCTAGCACAACTGTCACCACGCTGCAGAGGACCAGAGTTTGCTCACTGCTGCACATCTGTGCCTTTCCTGCATGAGCTTTCACACTGGCCCAGCAAATCCTTTGCCACCAAGAGTGTGGCCAGCTCGGCAACCAGAGCTGGGGCCAGGGTGGCACCGCCCTTTCGCTGCACTAACACCAGCAGCAGAACAGCCCTGTCAC
This sequence comes from Scopus umbretta, assembly GCA_013400535.1. Classification (NCBI taxonomy): domain Eukaryota; kingdom Metazoa; phylum Chordata; class Aves; order Pelecaniformes; family Scopidae; genus Scopus; species Scopus umbretta. The sequence goes on from VZTL01032381.1 coordinate 88,517, forward strand.
CCAGAGATTCCCTCCATGGGAACAATTAATTTTCTTTCTTAATTGCTCATAAAGAATCACATAAAATAATTTTCTTTCTTGTTTTATGTGATTCTTTACAGGGTCCAGCCCCACAGAGCTGAGCTGTGCCCTGGAGCAACGCTTGCCCTGGCTGTCTTGATAACAGTGCAGCCCAAGTGCTCCGGCCTCAGGTGTGCTGCTCCAAATAACTTATTCAAGTGCATGCAATCATTTCCTGTATTGGGTTGTTTTCCATGTTAAACAGCCTGTGGATAAACTTCCTTCTGTATTTATCTGTTTTATTTTCTGATAGGTGTAATCCAGAGAGGCAAGAGGTAGTAATATTGAGAGACCATAGAATGGTTTGGGTTGGAGGAACCTTCAAAGATCATCTGCTTAGTCCCCCCACTGCCCCCCTACCATGGGCAGGGACACCCTTCACTAGATGAGGTTGCTCAAAGCTCTGTCCAACCTGACCTTGAACCCTTCCAGGGGTGAGGCATCCACAACGTCTCTGGGCAACCTGTTCCAGTGTCTCACTACCCTCATAGTAAAACATTTCTTCCTTATGTCCAACCCAATTCTACCCTCTTTCAGTTTAAAACTCTTGTTTCTTGTCCTGTCACGAGAGGCCCTGGTAAAAAAATCTTTCTCCGTCTTTCTTATAAGCCCCCTTCAAGTATTAAAAGGCCATAATAAGGTATCCCCCAAGCCTTCTCTCCTCCAGGCTGAACAACCCCAACTGTCTCAGCCTTTCTCCATAGCAGAGGTGTTCCAGCCCTCAGACCATTTCCATGGCCTCCTCTGTCCTGCTCTCACAGGTCCATGTCTGTCTTGTGCTGGGAACACCAGAGCTGGATGCAGTGCTCCAGGGGAGGGGGGTCTCACAAGGGCAGAGCAGGGGGGGAGAGTCACCTCCCTCAAAATCTGCTGGCCATGCTGCTTGTAGTGCAGCCCAGGATATGATTGGCTTTCTGGGCTGCAAGCGCATATTGCCGGCTCATGTCATGTCCCATTTTTTTACCCACCCATACCTGCACGTCCTTCTCAGGAGGGCTGTTCTCTATCCATTCATCCTGCCATTTGTACTGATATTGGGGATTGGCCCAACCCATGTGCAGGACCTTGCACTTTGCCGTGTTGAACTTCATGAGGTGCATATGGGCCCACTCCTTCAGCCTGTCCAGGTCTCTCTGGATGGCATCCTTTCCCTCCATGGTGCAGCATGAGCTGCACCACGCAGCTTGTTGTTGTCTGCAAACTTGATGAGGGTGGACTTGATGCCACTGTTTATGTCATTAAAAATATTATATTAAATATATTGGTCCCGGAACAGACCCTTATGTGACACCACTCGTTACCGGTTTCTACTTGGACATTGAGCCGTTGACTCTAAGTATTCAGATGCAGCCATCCAGCCAATTCCTTATCCGTCTAATTGGATCCAGAGTGTTGTCAGAAATCAGTGCCTCCTTAGCTCCAGACAGCCAGATCCAGAAAGTGTTTAGCTTCTACTGCATGGAAACATAAGATACCATTAACAGATAGCAGGACTCTATACACCCAACTCTAGGGGTCAGGGCCCTGAACACCTTGTGTGGATCCAAACCAAAGTTTCTCTTGAGAATGAAACTTTGGGGTTTACATAAAATTCTGCCCAGCACTGTGGACTGGCTTGCAAAATGTCTGTTGCTGGTTTGCTGGGTCCTCCAGGTGCTCACAAATGCATTTTAAATGTCCCTGTGTACTCTTTACACATCCTCAGACTTCCAGAATGCTGAGAGGCATTGCTTTCTCTTGCTCACATATGTCTTGCTGCAGGGATCCCTGGCGCAAGTGTATCCTCTGTCCAATACCTCCCTCCCTTTTCTTTTTCCAGCCTATCACCTCTCTCTGGTGAGGCAGAGGCCTTCGGGATTCTGCAGCTGTAGCTTCTCTCTTCCTTGCGCATCCGTGCATGTTGTCCCAACATTGACTGAGGAGTGGTGGTGAATGGGGACAGAAACTTCTCTCTTCCTCTGTTACTCAGGAATGTTGTCGGACAAGATGGAGAAATCTGTCCACAAACCTGCGAGCTGGTAAATCCTGGTTCAAAAGTGTCTGCTGAGGAGAACGAATTGGGGAACTCGGCAGGTGTCCTTCCAGCATCGCAGAATGATTCAGATTGAAGGGTTCCTTCTGGAGGTCTTGGATCCAACAGCACTAACCCAGAAGTTGGAGATTCTTCAGGGTCTTTTGTAGTTGTGGTTTTGAGTCGCTGCAAGGACAGAAATTGCCCCAGCTCTCTAGATGTGACTGGGCTCCCTTCTGTGGTGTTTAACCACCTTTGTGATAATAACACTCCTTATATCAAGTCAGGATTTGCCTTGTTGGAGCTGGTGGCTGTTATCTCTTAACTGTTTCCCTGCTTGAGCTTCCGTATTTCTCCTGGAGTGGTGTTGGGGAACACACACTAACAGCATCAGTGTACTTTGACAGGGCTCTGGGAGCAGTGCTGTTGGGAAACTGAATGTTCATTTGCTTTTCAAGGGAGTCTGTCATGATTTAACCCCAGATGGCAACTAAGCACCACACAGCTGCTCACTCACCCTCCCCCCTGGTGAGAAGGGGGAGAGAATCAGAACAAAAAGTAAAACCTGTGGGCTGAGATAAAGGAAGTTTAATAGGACAGCAGAGGAAGAGAAAATAATAATAATGATAAAAGAATACACAAAACAAGTGATGCACAATGCAATTGCTCACCACCCACTGACTGATACCCAGCCAGTCCCTGAGCAGTGGTTGCTGCCCCCCCGGCCAACTCCCCCCAGTTTCTATACTGAGGATGACGTTATATGGTATGGAATAGCCCTGTGGCCAGTTTGGGTCAGCTGTCCTGGCTGTGCCCCCTCCCAGCTTTTTGTGCACCTGGCAGAGCATGGGAAGCTAAAAAGTCCTTGACTAGTGTAAGCACTACTTAGCAACAACTAAAACATCAGTGTGTTATTGACATTATTCTCATACTAAAACCAAAACACAGCACTATACCAGCTTCCTAGTGGAAGAAAAATAACTCTATCCCACCTGAAACCAGGACAGAGGCAGAGCCTGTTTGGAGAGCTTGCTTTCTAGATCTTGTGTTACATCTCTGCAGAATATGTGGGGTATCCGTTCCCTGGATCATGCCCTAGGAGAGGGTTTTGTGCCTGTAACCTGGAGTTTCTAGAAACTGAAGTCACTCCTCATTGCATGTATGCAATCTGTAACTACAGGTACAGAGGTGGCTGGTCTGGGAGGTGTGTATATGTTCCCACTGTTTCCTGCCCATGTGTATGAATCTGGAGAGAAGAATCACAACCAGCTCAGAACCTCTCTGTAGCACAGCTGTGTATTTTAGTGGTCGATATTTTCATCTTGCAGTAGGTAATGGTGTTGCCTGTATGTCTTGGACTGAACCTCCCTTACGCTTTTGGGTAAGCAGCGCTTTTTCTGCCATTGCAGTGCCATCCCTGGAGCACCCAGTCGGTGCCCAGGTGCTGGTTCAGCTGCAGCAGACATACTGGTGCCAATGTTTTGCCAGGTGGAGGTGGTGTTTCTAACAGAGGACATGTAAAGTCAGTGGGAGCAAGGTTGGGCTGTCACCCTGAGCTGCCTCCTGGGGAGCAAGGATCTGCTGCTGTCCCCGTCGGTGCTGGCACTGCCAGTGGGGCCGTCAGCTGCTGGCACTCACTTTTGGGGGTGCTGCCGGTGACAGGTGTGCCCAGCTTTGGGGTGCAACTCCTGCCTGTTCCAGGCTTCTGCCAGGCTGCTGCCACTGCAAGAAGCATTTGGGATGCTACTGATGGGCTCTCTGCAGGGTGTGGTGCTTACTGGGAGACTCTGGGAGCCGGACTGTGCCTATAGTGTCCACAGGGCATATCCCTGGTGTTCACACTGGGGTGTCAGCACCAGACAGTGATTTTATTTGCAATTTGAGCTTTGAGAGGCCCGTGGGTGAACCCTAGATTAGGACCAGGAGTACCCTAGGGTTTTTTGGTTTAATGTGGGTCTTGGGGCTTGTCTGGCCTTGAAAACTGGGGAGGGTTTCTCTGGGATCCCCTTGCTGTGTGTTAATATTCCCAGGTCCCTTGCAGTGCTGTTTTCATCCGCCAGATGTGCGCAGTTGAGCCGTGTTGGCTCGGTTCCTGGGGATGAGGTCAGAGGATTGGGATTGGGAGAAGGGATCAGCTGCTTTACTGACGAGGGGCTGACGCAGCCCTGCATCCTCCCCTGCATCCCCCCATGTCGTGCTCCCCCCCGCCCCATGACCTCCTTTTCCAGACAAAGAGAGGAAGTGTCGGCTGCGTGCGCATCCTGCGCTGCGCCACTGGCAGCCCCGGCCCCCCTCCTTATGCTGTGCCCCCCTCCCTCCGTCCCCGCTCTGAACCTGGAAAAAACAGCTCAGCTCCTGTTTCAAGGAGCCTTTGTCCTGTCAGACAGCCTTCTTTGGCAGATTGTCTGTCTTTTTTCTGCCTGTGACAAGACCATAATTGGAAGGGGGTCTCCATCTGTTGCTGGGAGGAATGGGTGGGTCACAGGGAGAAATGACCTGCCCTGGCACACAAGGGCAGCACTTGGCCCCCAACCAGCATCACCATCCTTTTCGGTGCTTAGTTATTAGGCAGTTTGAGAGCAGGAGCAGGGATTAGCACTGTTTTGTGCCATTAAATGAAATGGGGATCTCCGAAGTGTTATGCCAGCCCCTCTCTACCTCCCTCTGTTGCAGGGCTCCCCAGACTTCTCCAGTGCACCCCATTCCTGCCCTGCGCACTGAGCCATTGCTGTTGTGCTGGTGTAGCGCTCCTCTGTTCCTGAACCCCCCAAGCCCCCTTCCCTGCTGACATCAGAGGCCCAGGTGGTTGCCCAGCAGTGCCAGTGTACCCTGGCCCTGGGCTGACCCAGAGCTCTGCCCATCTCCATCGCTCCTTCCCATCTCCATCGCTCCTTCCCCATGGCACCATTTTACCAGGCTCATGTCCACCGTGAAGTCTTGCTTTCCCAGCACTCCCAGACTGAGTCACCCAGGGTGTGCTGGGAATACACCGTGTTTAGTAGCCCCAAAGCTATGGTTTGAAATATTTTCAGTCCCCCATTGCTCATGGGATAAGGTGTTCTGCCACCTCATCTTTTGATACCACTTCCTATGTGGCAATGCTGCAAAAATGCCAGCTTGTCAGCACACCCATGATGCTGATCCCACTGCCCTGGCAGCCAGTTCTGACCTGCCAAGCTCCCTACTGTCCCACTGCCAGCCTCGCTTGTCTCCTGCCATGCAGGGGGACATGTCTGTAGTTTTTGCAGCTGCAGAAATGACAGTAATAAAATCAAGCCTCCCTGGGTGTCCCATCCTGCATGTCCCTCACTCTGTCTGCACCCAGGCATACTGCTGTGGCAGGAGCATCACCACAGAGCTCCGTCTCCAGGTTAGCCTCACCCTGATCCTATAAAAAGGATTGTTCTCTCCCAGAAAAGGCCCTTAAAGGTATTTTTGTAGTTAGTTACATAGCCAGTGGGACTTTCTGTGTGCAGCTTTGTGGTGTGTAAGCGCTGGTACCCCAGAACCAGCACTTGCCAGGCTCTGTCCTTGCAGGCTGGATGGGTGCAGCTATGGTGCCAAAATGTGGGCTGTGCACCCTGCTTCTCACTGAGTTCAATCCTTCAGTGTTAGGATATTACGTGTTGTCACCTGTGTAAGTGCTTTCTGTCTTTTCTGTTATTTTTTTTTAAACTCCTTGCTTTTCTTCCTCATTCTCCTGTTACTGCAAAGGATTTGGGATCCTGGACCTATTTGTGTTTTTTGTTTCATAGCTGAGTGATGCTTTTTGATCCTTTCTGTACTGATCCTGGGAAAACTTCCTGCAAGATTCACATTGGAATTTAAGCCTCAGATTCAGTTGGATTTGGCCCTACACTGCCATACTCCTGGCTTGAAAGCTGGGTGCTCAGCTTACAGCTTGCAAGGTATCCTCGTGCTAGTTCTGCATGTATTCTTTGGTCCCTGAACCTTTCCCAGGGACAGCATCTGGTCACCCCAAATCAGGTGGGTGCTGGTTCTCCCCACAGCTGAAAGACAGACATGTCTTTCAGCCCTTTCTCCCATTCCTGCGCCTGGGCATGTTCCCACAAGAAGGAACACCAGGTTTCGGGTACTCACTCTGATGTGGAACTTAATACGGATGAAATTTGGTGGTTTTTCTCAAACCTGGAAAAATACGTGGTGGCATTAGTTGTTGGCAGTTGTATGTATGAAACACGCTGTTTTAATCCAAAATACTATCCTTTTCCTAAGGATTGTGAGTGTAATGCAGTGAGGAAAAGCAGAATGTAAATGGGGTGGTGGGGAGAGGCAACCAGGAGAGCTCAGGAGGTGACAAGGCTGCTGAAGTTTTTTAATCAAATATTTTGGCTATAATGACAATTGAAATGATCCAGTAAGGGCTGGTTGGAGTCTCTTATTCTGCCTGGAGCCCATGGGGCTGTAGCAGGGCTGGAGAGCTGCTTCCCCCACCAAAGCAGCTCATCCAGCGGCAGAGGGTGCTCGTGCACTACCGTGCAAATCCTTCTTTTCCCTCAGCCATCTTAGGCAAAGTGTTTTCCTTCCCTGCAGTCTCCATTTTATGTTTCTGACGCAGAAAATAATAAAGGTCAGCAAAGTGGGGAGGATAGGGGGGACCGGGATGTGCCGAGGCAAAGCTTGGCAGCCGCTTTCTCAGCGCTGGGGTGGGGGGAGGCAGTGAAGCCCCAACGTGTACCGAGGGGGATGCAGAGTGAGGGGATCTC